>PVLC010031997.1:0-18428 GCA_004027655.1 Graphiurus murinus | reverse complement strand
CGGTACTGGGGATTGAACTCAGGGGCATTCTACCTCTGAGCTACACCGCCAGTCCTATTTTTTATTCTTTATTTTGAAACCGAGTCTCACTAAGTTGCGGAGTGCCTCACTAGGTAGCTGAGGCTGGCCGCGAACCCGGATCCTCCGGTCTCAGCCTCCCAAATGCTGGGATTACAAGCGTGCGCCACCACGCCCGGCTTGCATTTGGTATTTCTGATGAGATGTTTCATTACCAATCTGATACATGCTCCTTTGAGATAATCTATATTTTTCTTGAAGTTTTTAAGACTACCTTTATTGTTGATATTCAGAAACTTATCACAGATTGTGGTGTATGTTAACAATGTTATTCTAGTTGGCATTCAGTGGATTCAGGCTTCGAGTTCTGAGAAATTCTTGGACAATATTGCCTCCTGTATATTCTTTCTACTTTATATTTCCTATTGGTTTATTAAGTTCCTCATGAATTACTCAATTTAGTGTTCAGGTTATTAACTAGCTCTTCATGTGACTCTCTTCTGTTATTCAGTCATCTATTAAATTTATTTCAATAATTGTTTTTTTATAACCAAGATGTCTAGTTATTTCCTTCCTACCTACCTACCTTTTCTTTTTCCTTCCTACCTTCTTCATGCCTTTCTTTCCCTGCCTCCCCCCCTCCCTCCCTTCCTTCCTGTCTTTCTGTCCTTCTTTCTGTCTTTCTTCTTTCTCTTTCTTTCTTGTGGTACTGGGGATTGAACCCAGGGCATTCTACCTTCAAGCTACACCCCCAGTCCTATTTTTTTTTTTTTTTTTTTGTGGTACTGGGGATTGAACTCAGGGGCATTCTACCTCCGAGCTATACCCCCAGCCCTATTTTTTATTCTTTATTTTGAAACCGAGTCTCACTAAGTTGTGGAGTGCCTCACTAGGTAGCTGAGGCTGGCCTCGAACCCGGACCCTCCGGTCTCAGCCTCCCGAATGCTGGGATTACAAGCGTGCGCCACCACGCCCAGCTCCCAGTCCTATTTTTTATTCCTTATTTTGAAACAGGTTCTCACTAAGTTGCAGAAGGCCTCACTAGGTGGCTGAGGCTGGCTGCAAGCCTGTAATCCTGTCTCAGCCTCCCAAGTACTGGGATTACAAGCATATACTACCACGCCTGGTTTGTTTTCTTTCTTTCTAAAACTATGTTACTTTATGGATGAGTTTTCCTTCTTTAGCTCTTTTTATAATGATTTACAGGATTCTCTATTCTCATTTTGACTATAAACTCATCAGTTTGGTGAGTTTGTTGGATCTCATTTTCATGTAACCTTCTTCAGATGTTTGAGGATTTTTGATTGTGAATTCATCTCTCTGAGAGCTTTCCCGCCCATCCTTCTGTGTTGTGATGTGGGTTGATATTATCTCTGCAGCTTTTCCTTTCCCCAGAGAAGCCTCACAGACTTGGTCTATAGAGAGTTCCCTTTTTGTTTTCAGCATGACTATATTCTTAAGAGTCTTCTAATATTTCTATGAGTAAGTATAGAAATACCAAATGCAGAAGGCAGAAGAATTTACCATATGTCGACTAACATTTTTTTTTTTTCTGACATCTTTTTTTTTTTTTTTTTGCGGTACTGGGGATTGATCTTGGGGGCATTCTACCTCTGAGCTACACCCCCAGCCTTATTTTTTATTCTTTATTTTGAAGCCGGGTCTCACTAGGTTGCAGAGGGCCTCACTAGGTAGCTGAGGCTGGCCGTGAACCCGGATCCTCCGGTCTCAGCCTCCCAAATGCTGGGATTATAAGTGTGCGCCACCACGCCCGGCTTTACTGACATCTTTAATAATGCAAATTTTTAAATCTTTTTTGACCTATCAGTTCCACCAGTAAGTTTATATCCTAAAAACTAATCAGATATGCATAAAATATTTGTTCCACCATTATATTTATTTTACTGAAAATAGCAATCTAAAAAAAAATCCAAAATATCTCATATAGAAGCTTATTTGCATTACCAAATGATAAATTTAATTACTAAAATCCTTAGGGTACTTTTATTTCTTGTAGTATTGAAGATTGAACCCAAGAGCACTCTACCATTAAGCTATATCCTCAGCCACTTTTATTTCTTATTTTGAGACAGGATCTTGCTAAGTTGCCAATTATGGCCTGGAACTTGGGTTCCTCCTGCCTCAGTGTCCCAAGTAGCTGGGATTACAAGCCTGTACTACTACACCCAGCTCCTATCCCTTTAAAATTTTTATTTCATTATAATTTTTTAATTTTCTTTTCTTTTTCTTAATTTTTTGAAATAGGGTCTCACTAAGTTGCCGTGGCTGGCTTTGAACTTGTGATCCTTCTGTCTCAGCCTCTCAAGGACTGGGATTACATATGTGCACCACCATGCCTGGCTCTTAAATTTTATTTTGAGACAGTTTATCTAAGTTGCTAAGGCTAGCCTTCAACCAACCTGCAATCCTCCTTTCTCAGCCTCCCAATTAGCTGGGATTATAGATATTCTCCACTGCATTTGGCTCTTAATATATTTTAATGTGTGGGTTATTGATTAAACTATATAGCCATTTAGTCATAAAAGACTATTAATGATGGGGGAAGGTACAGGATATTTTACTAGTGAAAATATAAAATTATATACACTAAAGTTCAAATTTTAAAAAATTACATACTGAAAAGGTAATAAAATTACTAGCGTTTATTGAATCCTTTACTTCTATCAGGCACTATTCTAAGTGATTATTAAGTCTTACAACAACCTATAATTATTGTTATTATCTCTGTTCTGAAAGTTTTTATAAAGTATTTATAAAATGGGACTAGTTTAATTGTTGACTACTAAAGTAATTTAATTAAGCCGAGCATGGTGGTGCACACCTGTAATCCCAGTACTTGGGAGGCCAAGATAGAAGGATCACTCATTTGAGGACAAACTCAGCAACATAGAGGCTTTCAGCAACCTAGTGGGACCCTGTTTCCAAACAAAAAAATAAAAAAGGGCTGGGGGTATAGCTTGGAGGTAGAATGCCCCTGGGCTCAATCCCCAATATGTGTGTGTGTGTGTGTGTGTGTGTGTGTGTCTCTCTCTCTCACACACACACACACACATACACACACACAGGAAAAAAAAAAAAACAACAACAAACTTTTTAGTATGAGTGATAGAACTGTGGGTGATTCTTCTCAGTAATTTTCCCAATTTTGATATTTTACATTTTTTCCAGTTAATGTGTATTCTTTTGTAATGGCTCATAGTATTTTAAAAGATAGAACTATGTTCTAACAATATATTTTTACCTTGTATGTTTTGTTCTTTGCAAATATGTACCATTCTTTTTTGTTTTCCTTCTAGAATGTTTCATGCATTTGTGGACCAAAAGATGGAGTTGGTTTTTATCTTTAAGAAGATACTGGCAGTGATCTGATATGACTGCAAATATTCACTTGATGAAGATGCATGGACCTGTGTTTTGTTTGGACAAATGGTCATTTATGAAAGTTTCTTCAACCACAGTTTCCATTTGAAAATTCAAGTATCAAAGAATATTGGGTTTAACATGGCATAATGATGTATTTTGTCTGAGGACAGCAGATTTTATACAGACCACAACTGGATTCCAGTTATATTCTCCAGTCAGAGTGATTCATATCAGTCTTTTGATAAGCTTAATTCTGAAGAATTGTATATTTACAGACAACATCAAAAGATGGGAGAAAAAAATGGTAGGTTGAAGAATACATTGCTAAACTTTATGTTTAAAAGTTTATAGACAAGACAAATTGGACTTTTAAAGTTTTTTTTTTTTTAATATAAGTGACATATGAATTAAAGGGAATTGAGGGGCTTATTTTTTTCTCATGTAGCTACCAGGTTGTGTGTGTGTGTGTGTGTGTGTGTGTGTATATGTATGTATGTGTGTGTGTATTACTAGGGATTGAACCCAGGGGCATTCTACCTCCGAGCTACACCCCTAGTCCTATTTTTTTTTTTTTTTTTAATTTGGAAACAGGGTCTCACTAAGTTGCAGAGGCCCTCATTGAGTAGCTGAGACTGGCCATGAATCTCTAATCCTCCTGTACTGGGATTACAAGTGTGCGCCACCACACCTGGCTAGCTACCAGTTTTGACTGTCTTTATAATTAATTGTTAATCAGTATTTTAAAATTAGAACTTTGATGTACTTTTAAAACAATATACTTTATTTTCTAGAAGATATATTTAGTTTTACAGAATTCATAGGATAGTTCAAGTTCCCATATACCCAGTACCCCAATTCCATCTATAATTATCTTTCTTTCCTTTTATTTCCCTTTTTATTTTGTGGTATTAGAACATTCTACTTTTGGGCTACACCCCCAACCCAATTAATTTTTTATTTTGAAACAGGGTCTTGCTAAGTTCTGGAGGGCCTAAGTTGCTGAGGTTGGCTGCAAACCTGTGATTCTCCTGTCTGTTTCTTAAGTACTGGGTATGTGCCACCACACCTGGCTATCATCTTTCAATCAGATAGTACATGTTATAATTAACAAGTTAGTATTGATATATTACCAACTAAAGTCCACAGTTTATTTCTGATTTCCTTAGTGTTTACATGTGTTTTATTCTGTTTCAGGATTCTATCCATGATATCACATTTTATGTCTGTGTAGCCCTCCCCCCCCTTTTTGTGGTACCGAGGATTGAACTCAGAAGCATCTTACTGCTGAGCTATACCCTCAGCCATATGTTATTTTTTATTTTGATATGGGGTCTCACTAAGTTACGGAGTGCCTCACCAAGTTGCTGAGGCTGGCCGTAAACCTGGGATCCTCCTGTCTCAGCCTCCCAAGTGCTGGGATTACAGGTGTGTGTCACTATACCCAGCTGGTAGGCCCCTTTTGGCTGTGATAATTTATCAGACTTTTTTATTTTTTTTATTTTTATTTTTTTTGCGGTATTGGGGATTGAACTCAAGGGCATTCTACCTCCAAGCTATACCCCCAGCCCTATTTTTTATTCTTTATTTTGAAACAGGGTTTATCAGACTTTTCTTGGTGATTTTGTATCCAGGTATGTTGTAGATCGCCCTCTGTTGGAATTGTCTGCTGTTTTTCTCTTGATTAGACTGGAGTTAGTGGTTTAGAGGAGTAAGATCACAGAGGTATAGTCATTTTCATTACATCCTGTTAGCGGTACATACTATGAACATGATTTCTCTCTTTTGATATAGAGCTTGATCACCTGACTGATTTAGGTGTGTTGTGGTTTTCCACTGTAAAGATAGTATTCAGTTTTAGATTATAACTCTTAGCATACATATATATATATATATATAGTGCACAAACAAGATCAGGAGCAAGAAACTGAAATTGTTTCCACTGTGGTACTCATCTAGACAGGCTATGGTTTAAAGTCACTCTGATGTTTCTTCCTAGGACCATTCTTAGTACACAGAAGTTGTTAACTACTAGTTTTGCTTATCAGAAAGTTTGGTACTTCCTTTCTTTTTTTTTTCTGTACTGGGAATGGAACCCAGGGGCATTCTACCTCTGAGCTACACCCCCAGCCCTATTTTTTATTCTTTATTTTGAAACAGGATCTCACTAAGTTGCAGAGGGCCTCACAAAGTAGCTGAGGCTGGCTGAGAACCCGGATCCTCTGGTCTCAGCCTTCCAAGTACTGGGATTACAAGTATGCGCCCCCACTCCTGGCTTGTACTTCCTTTCTTATTCAGTATTACTGTATTAAGAGTTTCCATAGTTAAAATAAAAATAAAAAATAAAAAAATAAGAGTTTCCATAGTAAGAAGACAAAGAAAAATGATCATGAGGGAAAATAAGAGGAATAAATGCTAATTTAGAAAATTAAACCTAGTAGTATGAGATAATAAGATGTTGTAAGGAAAAATATATTTATTTAAGATACAGACAAAATAAATATGAATTGCTTAGTTACATCAATTTATCATAAAAGCAGACAGTTTTAGTATTTTCTTTGATTGGCTTTGGTTTCTTAAATTAATTAAGTGCTTTGAGCAATAGTTTTGCTTAAAAGCAGTGATTTTTGTTGATTATCTGTCAGTGGAAAAACTTTTGGTATTAGGGACTGTGGGGAAGCCCTGCTTCACAAAATATTTCCCTACCTAGCTGAATGACCTCTAAAAGCCCACAATTAAAGACTAATTCCTTTGCCTAAGACTGTATTCTCTGTTGAATTATGAACAGTAATCTGTTGCCAGTTGCTGATACTCCGTACTTCAGTTCTTTGAGATAGAGGTTACTTTTATGCCCATTTTTACAGATAAGTGGCAATTCTGGTATTTAATCCCACAGACATCTGAACCAGGCCTATTCTTTTAATCACTACTTCCCTTCTACTTGCTCAGACATCATGACTCCTTTTCCTTGTATTCATCCCTTATATATTGGTACGCTCCACAAGATTTTTCTTCTACATGTTCATCATAAGGAATCACACCTACTTGGTGGCTTTAGCAAGCATTTGTATGCTGTTGACTCTAAAATCTATTTCTGGATCAGATCTTACTTTAAAGCCTGTGTACCTAGTATGTAAAATAAGCCTCCTTAAGTTTCCCATTGGTTCTTCTACCTTTATTCTCTACCCCAGTGAATAGCATTACTCTCCATATGGTTGCCTGAGGTAAAAGGTGTAAATCATTCTTAACTCCTCCCACTCCCACCTGGGTGGGTGGTTGGTTGGTTTGTTTATTTTTTGTGGTACTAGGGATTGACCCCAGGGGCAGTCTATCTTCAAGCTATAACCCCAGCCCTGTTTTTTATTTTTATTTTGAAACAGGGTCTCGCTAAGTTGATGAGAATCTCACTACTTGCTGAGACTGTCTCTAAATCTGTGAACCTCTAGTCTCAGCCTCCCAAGTACTGGTATTACAGGCATGTGCCACCATGCCCGGTTTAGTGTGTTTTTTTTGTTGTTGTTGTTGTTTTGTAGTACTGGGGATTGAACCCAGGGCATTCTACCTCCAAGCTATACCCCCAGCCCTTTTTTTTTATTCTTTATTTTGAAACAGGGTCTCACTAAGTTTCAGAGTGCCTCACTAGGTAGCTGAGGCTGGCCGAGAACTCAGATCCTCTAGTCTCAGCCTCCCAAATGCTGGGATTACAAGCGTGTGCCACCACGCCTGGCTTTAGTGGGTTTTTTTTTTTTTTTTTTTTTTTTTAAACACAGTTAATCGTGTCATCTTTTACACTCCTTGAGTGGTCTTCCACATAAAAGTAAAGTTGCTTAGGTGGCACATAAGGCCCTTCAAGTGGTGGCCCCAACCAGCCCTTTAAGTACTGTTTGTCATCCATTTTGTCCTCTCACTTTGCATTTGTTTCAAATCATGAAAGCTTGTCTGAGCTGTGCTATGGGAATTAAAAGCAGGCTCCATTTTGTGTGGTACACATCAGGCTGAAGTGTTAACAGGGAAACAGCACTCCTCCTGAGGACACTTGGTGGGAGGCAACTCTCATTAGCCAGAGATCCCCTTTGGGAGAAGAACCTTCCTAGCGGGAGTTGAGTCTCTGAGATCTAGGCTTCTTTCCTTATGAAGATTCTGCCTTCATTGCCAAACTCTGAGGTTTAGGATTTAATTTAAGAAAAATATTTTTGGTAACAATTTTGGGATTTCATCTCATTAATTTTACTGATGACTACTCAAGTGACCTTTCTAAGCAGTTATTATTGTTATGTCCCCTCTTTGTCCTATTATTTTATTTTAAATAATTTTATTAATTTTAATAGTTGAAAAATTGTGCCTAACATTTTTGATATTTTTAAACAGTGTAAATGTAAGATTTGGTTTTGCTAATTTTAATTGCTTTTCGTACATTTGTTTTCAACTTTGGAAGGATTATTTTTCTAGGAAAATTTTGAGTAAGATGTTAACTTGTTGGGTTTCAGAAATGCAGGCTCCACTGGCACACACCTGTAATCCCAGTACTTATAAGGCTGAGACACATAGATTGAAAGTTCAAGGCCAGTCACAGCAACTTAATGAAGCCTTGTCTCAAAATAAAAAATTAAAAGGACTTGCTGGGCAAGGTGGCATATGCCTTTAATCCCAGTACTTGAGAGACTGAGACAGGAGAATTCAGGCTTAAGACTCTCTGCAACCTAACAAGACTCTATTTCAAAATAAAAAGGGCTGGGGGTATAGCTCAGAGGTAAGGCACCACTGGGTTCAATCCTCAGTACCACATATGCAAAAAAAGGAAATGTGGGCTCCTTTAAATACATTTACCTATAAAAACTTTAAACATTTTGTTCCATGTAATCTAAGTTAATATAAAGGATTTTAAAAAAAACTATTAATGTAGCCACTCATGGTGGTACATGCCCTTGGGAGGCTGACACTGGAGGTTCACAGGTTTGAGGACAGACTCAGTAACTTAGAGGGACCCTATTTAAAAAAAAGGGAGGGAGAAAGATAGGAGTGTAGCTTGGAGGTAGAATGTCCCTGGGTTCAATCCCCAGTACCAAAAGAAAAAAAAAAAAGAAGAAGAAGAATATTGTTGGACTTGTAGTTATTTATATAGTCATTGAGATATATCATTCTGAAACTATCTACCTCTACACTCAGTAGAGGTTATACCTCTGAAACTCTAATACATGCACCCCACTACCACTCTAAAGTGAAGAAATTCCTTCCATTATTGAGGATCGAAGTTTTATGTATAGTATGCGTGTTTGTGATGGTGTTTGTGATTGAACCCAGGTTCTTGCTCATTGTAGGCAAGTGCTCTACCATTGAACTATGTCCTCAGCCCATAATATTTTTGTTTTGTTTTGCTTTTGCATTCTACCTCTGAGCTACACCCTCCAGCCCTTTGTATTTTTTATTTTGAAACAGGGCTTCACTAAATTGCTGAGGACCTTGCTAAATTGCTGAGTCTGGCCTTGAACCTGTGATTCTTGTATCTCAGCCTCCCAAGTACTGGGATTACAGATGTGCACCATCAGACCTAGCTCATAGCATATTTTTAACTCATTTTTTCCCATATTCCCAGATGTGGAACACTTATGAAATATATGAAATAGCTTTAAAATACTATTATATAATATTAATATAATAATAAGTTCTAGATTATGACTTTCAATCTATTTTAATATATCTATGTCAATTTCATTAAAGTGTTTGCAGAATTGAAAACTTGGTATTTAATGGATTAAAATTAAAAGAAAGAGGTGAGATTAGATCATATTCTTCATTTCTTTTTTTTTTTTCTTTCAGTACTGGGAATTCTACTTCTGGTTACCCCTTAACCCTATTTTATTTTGAAACAGGGCCTTACTAAGTTGCAGAGGGCCTCACTAAGTTGCTGAGGCTGCCAAGAACCTGCGATTCTCTTGTCTCAGCCTCCCAAGTACTGGATTACAAGTGTGTGCCACCACACTTGATGGATTTCTAATTTTTTATAAGGAAATATGACCAAAATCTTTATTTCCTCAAGAAAAGTGACAGACAAATTTAATTTGATTTTATTTAGAGGCCAAATAGAACTGGGCATGGTGGCACACAACTGTAATCTCAGTACTTGGAAGGCTGAGACAGGAGGTCACAGATTTGAAGCCAGCCTCAGCAACGTAATGAGGCTATCAGTAACTTAGCCATCCCTATTTCCCAATAAAAAATAAAATAGTGCTGGGAGTATAGCTCAGAAATAGAATGCCCCTGGGTTCAACCCCAGCACCACAGGGGGAAAAAAAAAAAAAAAAAAAAGAGTAAGTAGTTAGAATTTTCTATAACAAAGCTGGCCGTGGTGGTGGTGGCTCATGCTTATAATCCCAGCATTTGGGAGGCTGAGACTGGAGGATCCGGGTTTGCAGCCAGCCTCAGCTACCTAGTGAAGCACTCTGCAACTTAGTGAGACCCTGTTTCAAAATAAAGAATAAAAAAATAGGGCTGGGGCATAGCTCGGAGGTAGAATGCCCCTGAGTTCAATCCACAGTACCGCAAAAAAAAAAAAGATTTTCTATAACATACACCTTTGGGAAATTAGTCTGTTTCTATTGAACTCTGAGGCAATTAACTTATTTTTATCATAGGTGATGCAAAAACTTTCTGGATGGAGCTGGAAGATGATGGAAAAGTGGATTTCATATTTGAAAAAGTACAAAATGTGCTGCACTCACTTAAACAAAAGATCAAAGATGGTTCTGCCACAAATAAAGGTATGAAGGATGATCAATAAGCCTAATAGTGCCGGGCGTGGTGGCGCACGCTTGTAATCCCAGCATTCGGGAGGCTGAGACCAGAGGATCTGGGTTTGCGGCCAGCCTCAGCTAACTAGCGAGGCACTCCGCAACTTAGTGAGACTCGGTTTCAAAATAAAGAATAAAAAATAGAGCTGGGGGTATAGTTCCGAGGTAGAATGCCCCTGAGTTCAATCCCCAGTACCGCAAAAAAAAAAATAAAAATAAAAAAATAAGCCTAATAGTAAATGTTGCTCACCGGCAATACTATAATTCTCCCAATGTTGTTTGTTTTAAAAGTCAAATAATTTCATTTGTTTTCTAAGAACCTAATATTCGTCTGATTGCTTTTTTTGTGTGTGCCATGCTTCTAGGAAAACTTGATTTTATCATAACAAAGACATTTTGTAAAAGTGGGTGAATCTGATTACTTATGGATAGCTACTGATTTTATTTCTTTTTATCTCACTACTTTTTAAAAACTTTTGGGTCTTTTGGAGGAGAGATGTTACAAAAGTAATATCTACTCATCATGTACTATTTGGCATATATAGGAAAATACAGCAACAATTATCCATTGTACTATTATTCAGACAATTAGTTCTTATATAAAAGTACAGAGGATAGGAGGATGGCTCAATGTGGTAGGGTTTGTGCTTAGCATCTGCAAAGCCCTGGGCTCCATCCCTAGGGGAAAAAAAAAAATCATATTTTGCTCGATTAGCTTTCTGAAAGTAAAACTTGTTTCTACATAAATAGTCATCTAAGTTTTTTCTGTTGTTGTTTTGTCTTTTCCTATATAATTGTCTTCAACTCTGCTTAGTTGTAGAACATAGGACTTTAATGAGGAATCCTCTTTCAGGACATACAGGTATTGTTTTGTCTTGTTTTAATAGTACTGGGGACTGAACCAAGAGGTGCTGTATGCTGTATCACTGAGCTACATCCCTATCCCTTTTTATTTTTTATTTTGAGAAAAGTCTTAATATGTTGCTGAGACTGGCCTTGAACTTGTGGTCCTCTTGCCTCAGCCTTCTGAATAGCTGAGATTACAGGTATGTACTAATGCACCTGGCAGTACATAAAGTTGGGGTGTGTGTGTGTGTGTGTGTGTGTGTGTGTGTGTGTGTGTGTTTTACTGGGAATTGAACCCAGAGGCAGTCTACCTCTGAGCTACATTCCCAGACTGATTTCATTTCTTATTTGGAAACGTGATCACACTAGGTTGCTGAGAGCCTCACTAAATTGCTGAGGCTGTCCTCGAACCTGCGATTCTCCAGTCTCAGCCTCCCAAGTACTAGGTGTACAAGCATGCGCCACCACACCTGGCTTACATGAAGTTTGTTTTTTTGTTTTTGTTTTTGTTTTTTTGTGGTACTGGGGATTGAACCCAGGGATACTCTACCTCCAAGCTACACCCCCAGTCCTGTTTTGTAATTTTATTTTGAAACAGGGTCTCACTAAGTTGCAGAGAGCCTCACTAAGTAGCTGAGGCTGGCCTCAAACCCGGATCCTCCCTTCTCAGCCTCCCAAGTACTGGGATTACAAGTTTGCGCCACCACGCCCTGTTGACATGAAGTTTTAAAACAAAAATTTCTCCATACTATTTTTAATACTTACTGGTGCCATTTTTGTTCTTATAATATCTTAATCTATTATATATTTGTAAAAATACATGATATTCCTTCTCAATCCTTCATGGATCAGATATATATAGGTTTGAATCTAGTTCTGCCACCCCTGACTAACCGAGAACAAATAGCTTAATCTGTGAGCCTCAGTTTCTTTTGTCTGTAATGGAGTTAGGTAATTATAAGAGCCTCTCGGAGGAATTGTGCAAATTATTTATTTATTTATTTATTTATTTATTTATTTATTTATTTATTTATTTTTGCGATACTGGGGATGGAACCTGAGGGCATTGTACCTCTGAGCTACAGCCCCAGCCCTTTTATTTATCCTTTATTTTGAAACAGGGTCTCACTAAGCAGCTGAGGCTGGTGGAGAACCCGGATCCTCCAGTTTCAGCCTCCTGAATACTGGGATTACAAGCGTATGCCACCATGCCTGGCTAGGAATTGTGCAAATTAAATGAGATAAAATGTGTAAAGTGTTCAGTACTGTAGCTGGTACTGTGAATAACGGTGATTGATGATGATGCTCATTGCTTTAATTTTTTTCTTTTTCCTTAACAGAATACATCCAAGCAATGATTCTAGTGAATGAAGCAACTATAAGTAACAATTCAACGTTGATAAAAGGTATATATCATCCTACCCCAATCCTAGAATATTCTCTGGTATTTTCTTACCATGAGCCTGCCTAGTCTTAATATGTCAGATTAATTAAAGATCATTTGAAATAAAATACAAGATCCACATTGGTAAGTTATATATACATATCACTTTCTCTATTAAATGAAAAGTCTTATCCATCCAGCAATAGGGGAGGCAAATAGAATTCAAAGACTCTAAAGCACTATAAAACTGTTTTCTATAAAAACATTACAGGAAAAGCAGTATTCTGGGATAAATAAGTTGATGGGTAAACTTTTCATTTCTAGATTGTTTTTAGATCATTAGTCTTCCAAGCTTTAAACAAATTCACTTTAGAAGGATCAAAGATAACATACTAAGGAAAAACTATTTCTTTGTTCACAACACTTCTGACACCAGTTGTGTGGGTTTTCCACACCAGACAATTCTCCAATTTTCTGTGGACACAGCAGTGTCCTACAGTTTAATTTAATTCTGACACTAAGTACCCAGAGTTAGTGCAGACTGCCCAGGTTAAGGGCTCCATTCCCACAGGACTTGCCACCTACTTTATTTTTTTGGTACTGGGGATTGAACCCAGTGGCATTCTACCTCTGAGCTACACCCCTTGTCCTATTTTTTATTCTTTAGTTTGAAACAGGGTCTCACTAAGTTGCAGAGGCCTCATTAAGTAGCTGAGGCTGGCTGCAAACCTTGATCCTCCAGTCTCAGCTTCCCAAGTACTTAGTGTAAGCCACCACACCTGGCAGCCACCTCCTTTAGATCCCAGTCATGAATGCTGACCTCCGGTACTTCTGACTGATTTGCCTACAGATTGGGGTCCTTGCAACTCTTTCATCTTCAGTAATTTGCTATAATGGCTCAAAGAACCCAGGGAAATGCTTTATTTACTATTACCAGTTTATTATAAAGGATATAAATGAACAGCCAGATGAAGAGATACATAGGGTAAAGTCTGGAAGGGCCCTGAGTACAGGAATTTCCCTCTCTCCCAGCATATGGACACTTTCATCAATCTGAAAGCTCTCTGAACCCCATTACTTAGGGATTTTATGGAGGGCTTATTACATAGTCATGAATGATTGATGAGTCATTGGTAATTTTTGATTGACTCAATCTCCTGCCTTTCTCCATTCCCTGGAAATGGTGGCCAGGAGTAGTACTTCCAGCCCTGTAATTGTGCTTTGGTCTTTCTAATGAACAGCCACAGTCTTGAAGTTTTCTAGGGACCCCAGTCATCAGCCATCTCATTAGCTTACAAAAGACACTCATCACTCTGGAGATTCCAAGGGTCTTAGATTAAATATTATAACAGAAAGATGCTCCTATCACTCAGGATATTACAAGGGTTTAGAAACTCTGTCAGGAACTGGTGCAGACCGTATTTATACTTCATATGCTACATGTACCAAGACTAGAAAAAATTAAAATTATTTTACCAAAATCTTGATTCCATAAATCTTAGTCTATCATATCACTATTCCATAAGCCTTAGCCTATTGTAAATTTGCTAAAGTGTTGAATAAGTTCAGCATTTACCAGATTTTAATTAATACCGTATTGGATATTGTTAAATTCTATTAGTTTTTGTTTACTGTCATAACTGGGAGCCTTGAAGATTTTTTTTTTCTTTTCTTTTTTTTTTTTGGCAGTACTAGGGATTAAACCCAGGGGCATTCTACCTCTGAGCTACACCCCAGCCCTATTTTTTATTCTTCATTTTGAAACAGGGTCTCACTAAGTTGTGGAATGCCTGACTAAGCAGCTGAGGCTGGTTGCAAACCCTGATCCTCCAGTCTCAGCCTCCCAAATGCTGAATTACAAGCATGTGCCACCACGCCCGGCCCCAGCCCTATTTTTATTCTTTATTTTGAAACAGGGTCTCACTAATTTGCAGAAGACCTCACTACGTAGCTGAGGCCAGTCGCTAACCTTGCAATCCTCCTGTCTCAGTTTCCTACATACTGAGATTACAAGCACGCGCTACCATACCTGGCTCATTAGTGTGTTTTTAAAGACTCTTTTTTTTTCAGAAGTATTTTCGATTTCAGTAGCTAAAGTAGTTTTGGAAGAATAGGTTCTTAAAGTATATATTCTCTCCTTGGCAATACCCTTTAATAAAATAACATCAGGAATTGTAGAGGAGGAAAAACTTTGTTATCTATCTCAGTGCCTGCAGTGGGAGCTGTGAATTCAACTGGCAAAAGACACATTAACAGGAAAAAGAGCATACAGGCTTATACTTTTAATTTTACATACATAGTAGGAAGTGATTGCCCAAAGCAGCAGTGAGAGATGGAGTTTTTGCCATCTTAATAGGGGAAAGATAGGGGCTGAGGGACACTTCCAGAAAAACAATGACCCTTTAGAAGTGGGTGGGGGGAGAGGAGGCACTAAGGAATCACTAGGTAAATAGGCCCTGTAGAGAATAGATAGGAGATGTGATCATCTGTAACAATGTCTGGGTATGGTACCAACTTCCTCTGCTCTCCTGTGATGTATTCCTGGTTGGTGACTGGAGGAGGGGATTTATGAGTTGAGTTATTTGTTTTAGAGGATCTGTTTGTAGACAGTTTAAGAGGAGTTCAGAGGAAGCCTCTTCTCACAGTTGTTAATTCTCAAATGTATTCAGTTCAAAGTAGTCCTTACACCACTGAAGCACATACAGACCATTTCAGAATCAGCACACCCTGAAGTGACTGTATTCATTTTGCAAGAGAGGTTTCTTAGGTGCAAGAGATGTTAACAAGGAACTAACTCTAAACAATATTTGTTTTTCCTTTTGTACCAACTTATTTTCTAGTAGTGTAGATGAAGAGGAGGGAATGTAGTAGATTCTTAAGAGTTAATAAAAATAAAAGGCCCAAGCCGGGCGTGGTGGCACACACTTGTAATCCCAGCATTCGGGAGGCTGAGACCGGAGGATGCGGGTTCGCGGCCAGCCTCAGCTACCTAGTGAGGCACTCCGCAACTTAGTGAGACCCGGTTTCAAAATAAAGAATAAAAAATGGGGCTGGGGGTATAGCTCGAAGGTAGAATGCCCCTGAGTTCAATCCCCAGTACCGCCAAAAAAAACCAAAAAAAAAAAAAAAAATAATAATAATAATAATAAATAAAAAATTAAAGGCCAAAAATTACCCCTTCCTCTGATTACCCACAATCTGATTTCAGAGACAAAAGAAACTCCAGAGGTTGAAAGTAAGATATGCAAGTCTCCCTTTTGATCAGAGGCTAATGGCCCAGGCAGTAAATTCCTGCTTTCCCTCCCTTGGGCCATGAACAAAGACACTCCAACCTTCTCATACCATTGATTACTTAACTTGAAAAGAGAAAAAGGAAAATTTATTATATCTAATGGGCATGTGTTAAAAGAAGCAGAAAAGTGGTTAGGTTGAGTTGTTTAGTCTCTCTTATCTGGGCTTTGTTTACATTCCCGGAGGGACCTCTGGGTCTGGTCCTAGAGGGAGGGGCTGGCCTCATTAAGTGGCAAAGCAGTTTCTCCTCTCTGCTTGGCATCTGCTCACCAGGCTAGGGGAGGGAGCAGGAGACTCCCTTTTTTTATTCTAAGCCTAAACCTTAACTAAGATGGTTTCCCTGCCTCTGGCTGCTCTTCCCAAACCCCAGTGCTCCAAAAAGAATGTGGCTACAGATAAGCAACTTGCTTGGGGCCTGGGTTCCAGTGGCCTCCCAAGAATCCTCCTCCTACCCTCCCCTTACCCAACTTCAATCACTGTCAAGTTATAACCTCTGTAAGCCTGCCTGCCTGCCTGCTTCTACCCTTTGTTACAAATGTATAAAATAAGAGCTCATGTAAAGCTTGGGCCAGAGTTTTTCAGGAGTGATTCTACCTCTGGCCTGCCGGTGTAATAAAACTTCCTTTCTTCCACCCTAACTGGTGTTGGGTCAGTTATTCCAGGGAATTTCTACAACAGCAGAAGTAAATTGAGTTGAAGCCTGGCACAGTGGCATATACCTGTAATCCCAGCTACTCGGAGGCTGAGGCAAGAAGATCACATGGTCAAGGCTATCCTGGGCAAGTTAGCTAGAACAGTGGTAGAACGCCCAACACACACACACGCATAGATTTTTTGTGTGTGTGTGTGTGTTGGGTCTTCTAAAGTAATAATTTCAAAGTTGGGTCCAGTGGATTCCTATAATCCTAAGTATTACAGTGGCACACTCCCTCTATACTTGGGAGGCTGAGACAGGGAGAATTGTAGGTTTGAAGCCAACCTCAGCAATTTAGTGAGAACCTTAGCAACTTAGCGAGACGCTATTTCAAAATTAAAAATTAAAAAAAAAAAGGCTGGGGTTGTAGCTTGGAGGTAGAATGCTCTTGACATTCTACCAAGTACTACTACTAGTACTGCTACTAAAGTAATAATTTCATCAGTAGAAATGCTGAATATTATTATTTTACATTTGTATATGGTTTGTTCATCTGAAATGCATCATATTTATCAAAAGTATACTTGTCAGCTGTGGAAACTTATTTTTAGGGAAGTATTTTGTAATTGACATTGTTTTTTTTTTTTTTTTTTTTTTTTTTTTTTTTTTTTTTTTTTTTTTTTTTTTTTTTTTTTTTTTTTTTTTTTTTTTTGTGGTACTGGGGATTGAACTCAGGGGCGTTCTACCTCTGAGCTACACCCCCAGCCCTATTTTTTATTCTTTATTTTGAAACTGGGTCTCACTAAGTTGTGGAGTGCCTCACTAGGTAGCTGAGGCTGGCCGCGAACCCGGATCCTCCGGTCTCAGCCTCCCGAATGCTGGGATTACAAGCATGCGCCACCACGCCCAGCTTGTAACTGACATTGTTAACACATAAAAAGATTTAAAACCTTGTAGTAAAAAAGTTTCAGGCTATCATTTATTTATTTATTTTATTGTTATTCATTTATTTAATTGTGGCCCTGGGGATTGAACCCAGGGGCATTCTACCTCTGAGCCATATCCCCAGCCCTATTTTATTTTTATTCTGAAACAGGGTTTCACTAGGTTAACGAGAGTCTCACTATTTGCTGAGGCTGAACCTGCAATCCTCCTGTCTCAGCCTCCCAAGTACTGGGATTACAAGTGTGTGCCACTATGCCAGTTTATTTTCCATCTTATGTATAATTCTGTAAATACTTGCTGTGTCCCTATAAAGCTTTATATACTGTTTTCTTGAATTCTTTTCCCTTCTTTATCTAATGATTAATTTAATTTAATTTTATTTTTTGCTGTACTGGGGATTGAACTTAGGGGCATTCTACCTCCAAGCTATACCCCCAGCCCGATTTTTTATTCTTTATTTTGAAACGGTCTCACTAAGTTGCAGAGTACCTCACTAGGTAGCTGAGGCTGGCCGCGAACCCCGATCCTCTGGTCTCAGCCTCCCAAATGCTGGGATTACAAGGGTGCGCCACCACATCTGGCTTAATGATTAATTTTAAATCTCCATGTTTTTTCATTAAGTCGTATTTCCAGCAATGTATATATACATTTGTTTCATTCATACTTCCTAATATATAGACTTATATGACTCATACAGAGAAGTTTAATGGGGAAAAAATCAGAAGAACTTAAATTGTGAAACTTACTCAAATTCTAGCCAATTATTGCAACTTTCTTCAACTGTCAAATTTTAAACTTTTCTTTGCCTGGATAATTAAAGAGCATATTTGTTTTCCAATTATCCAAGGAGTATTCTTTTTTTTTTTTTGTGGTACTGAGGATTGAACCCAGGGGCATCCTACCTCCGAACTACACCCCCAGGCCTATTTTTTTTTTTTAATTTTTATTTTGAAACAGGCTCTCAGTAAGTTGCAGAGGACCTCACTAAGTAGCTGAGGCTGGCCGAGAATCCATATCCTCCGTTCTCAGCCTCCCAAGTACTGGGATTACAAGTGTGTGCCACCCCTCCTGGCGCCAAGGAGTATTCTTGTATTACAATTTTTTTTTTTTTTTTTTGCGGTACTGGAGATTGAACTCGGGG
>PVLC010031996.1:0-18447 GCA_004027655.1 Graphiurus murinus | reverse complement strand
CAATACTTTATGGGTCTTCCAGGAAATAATCTGCCACTGTGCTTATTTTTCCAATGCATTTATGTTCTGGGCACAAATAGCAACAGCGAAGCTCACTTAGGCCTAAAACCGAAGAAGCCTAACCTATCTCTTTCAGCAGCACCTAGCAAGCCTATGGCTTCTACATAGGATGGGATTAGTGTGCAGTTGAGAGGGTCAGAGAAGCTGAGCTAAAATTGTGATATTCCACCTAACTTTAGAATGAGAAACAAGTTTGTGGTCTTCCAGAGATCTTTTTAAAAAACATTTGCTGCCAAACACCTGCTTTGCCATATGCCACAAGTACTCAGGCAATCCTGAAAACAGGGATGGGTTTTCACAAAAGAGTTTAATTATGGACCCAAAACCTTGAAACTTGCTAATGAAAGCCTTTCAGAGTCTACTGGCTATAAGCGATAAGGTGATGACTGGAGAGATTGCAAATGGCTAAAATTAGATCTTTTATTTCCTCCCAAGGGAATTATTTATTCCCTGATTCATGTAAAAATATTTCTTGAGTAAACTGCTTAATAAGTACAATCCACATATGTATATGTACATATGTATGATATACAGTGATTGAGTGAGCTAAGCACAGAGGGAAACACAAGTAAGGGTCAGGTGTTTACGGGGCCAACAGACAATAGAAAGTGTGATAAAAGTAGGGCTCTATGGTCCTGAGCTTCCTAAAACTTGCTTAAGCAAGAAGAGATTTTTTTTCTTTTGGTGGTATTAGGGATGAACCTGGGAACATTCTACCTCTGAGCTATAACTTCCTTATTTTATTATTATTATTTAAATTTTTTTTAAAAGATTTGTTTTATTTCTACTGGGGGAAGGAAAAGGATAAATAGAACTGTTTTCCAATTTTCTCTCCACTGAATACACACACACCCACACACATACATATACATACATACAGCAAAAATACCTCCCCCCCCAACAAAACAAAAAACCAAGAAGCAAAACCCCAAACACCCTCAAACTTCACCAATACTTCATATTTTGACCAAAAGAATAGATCTGGGAAGAAGTGCAAAATGCAAAATCAAATGACCGAAAAATGCTGAATAAACAGCATTATTAATATACAAAATATTTATATTACTGAACTAGTAACAGGTGATGTTCTCTGTGTCTGTAAAACTTTGGAAACACATAGCTGATTTGTTAAATCTAGTCCATGCCAGCTTCCAAAAACCAGAAAAGATCTTAGTTAGCTTCATTCTTTGATGCTTCATCAAAATTTTCTACGAGATCTGGAACATCATCATCTTCTTCATCGATGTCTTCTGGTTTTGGTGCTTTGCTATCCAACACTTGCCGTGGGAACTGTTCAGCTAACTTTCTAAGGCTCGTTATGCTGTCAGCACCAAGCTGACTTAATATTCCAGGAAGCATTTCTGTGATTGGTTTAGCTTCTGCATGACCAGTAATTGCAAAAGTGTTAGCAAAAAGGGAAGCTTGGACTTTGGGATTGTTGAAATGAATAACTGTTCCATCATCTTTAATCATGTTCACCTCTTCAATACCAGCTATATTATTCACAGCCAGCTTTTTTAGAGAACTCTGAAGCTTTTTGTCATCAGCTGTAGCTGTTCTATGTACCACCTTCTTCTTTCTGCGAGCTGTACCCTTGCCCCCTATCCGGACCTGAGCCTGAAGTTTGGCTAACTTTTCTTGATTCATGCTGTTGGTAAATCTGAAGCAGGGAGGGTCCTCCAACACCAGCACGCGGCAAGAGCAAGCTATTATTTAAATTTTTTAAACAGGGTCTCTCTAGGTTGCTAAGAGTCTCACTATTTTGCTGAAGCTATTCTCCAACCTGCTATCCTCCTGTCTGGGCCTCCCAGTCACTGGGATTACAGGTGTTCACCAACATACCCAGCTAAGGAAGAGAATGTTTTTAACTCATGCCACAGAGAACTCCAGGTATCAGACTGTTTTGAATGGCAGGGTGCTGGCCTCAGACAGTGTTGCTGGGACGATGGTCTTGCACCTTTCAGCTCCATGTCCTGCAGCTGATCCAGTTTTCCATCTTCCCTGTCCAGTGCTTTTCTCAGTCCCTGAAGAAAAGTAAGAAACTGAATGTAGCCGAGGCAGACTGAGCACTGTTGCCATGTCTTGTAGAATGTGCACACCCCGGGACTGGTCCCTGTGGCTGGGGAGGGAATGTGCTGACCACCTGAGTCCTCTGCTCTACCCTTGAGGCCTTGGTAGAGACCTCACCCAATTCTAATGGACTGAGAATGGGGAGACAGTGGGTTCTCAAACAGAAATCTTATTCTGCCACTTCGTATTGCTTGCACTGGTCATACTCTGCACTACTGGTTTACCTCATCAAGGGTTACAGGCCCGGGTGGCTGGGGACAGTGATGTCCAGGGTACTTCTGAGCACCTCAGAGAAAACCACTGAGAAAGGGTTGGTCTCTGGGAGCTAGAGCCATGAGACCACGGACATGGCACTGTTATGTATCAGAGGGATCCTTGTCTTGATCACAGCCCTTTCCCTAGGTCCAAAGGGTTGAGGATAGGGCTTGGGAGTGTGAGGCATACCATGTTTTCTTTATTGAACATCTTCTAATTAACAGGCCTTCCTTTATGAGTCTGAATGTTAGGGGCAATTCTTATTTATTTTTATTTTTGCTCTTTTTTTAAAAGATGTACTTTAATCAATGCATTGTAATCTCATGTCATAATGTAGCCCAAAGTGATAGGGACATACATGCACATAGCACTTAGTGAGCCTCCCCCAGGCTCCCTCCCTATTTCATCACTTTCCACATACATGGTGCTGAGATTGGCATTGATAATTTCACCTATGTACGTAATATCAATGGAAGTGTTTCCTTCATTAATTATTCCCTCCTGGTCCTTCCCCAGGCCCCCTCCTTCTCTCCACTAGGGTTTCTCCTCCTCTATCTAATGTCCCTCTTGTATCCTGATTACTCCCTAGCTTCCACCTATGAGAATAAACATATGACCCTTCACTTTCTGTGACTGGTTAATCTCTGTTAACATAATTGAAACAGAACACTCTGACATGCATGCTCTTCTGCAGCATGTCATTTTCTCCTACTCTCTTTCCCCCTTTCTCTCTGTAATAAAACTTTGTTTAAAGGTCTTTGGAGGTCTCCCAGCTTTTTTTTCCCCTAAACTAGACAAGAAGAACCCACTTAGCACCAAACCATAATATAATGTTCTCCAGGCACATACATTTTCCTGCAAATGACATAATTTTGTTCTTCTTTATTGCTGAGTAGAATTCCATTGTGTGGATATCTCATAATTTTGGAATCCATTCATCTGTTGATGGACACCTAGGTTGTTTCCATAATTTTGCTATTGTGAATTGTGCTGCTATAAACACTGATATACATTTATCACTATAATCTAATTTCAATCCTTTTGGAAAGATACCCAGAGGTGGTATAGCTAGATCATACAGTGGATCCAATCCCAGTTTTCTGAGGAAACTCCACACTTATTTTCATAGCAGCTGCACTAATTTGCAATCCCACCAACAGTGTAAAATAATTCCTATTTCCTCACATCCTCACCAGCATTTATTGTTGTTTGACTTTGTGATGATTGCCATTCTAAATGGAGTTAGATGAAATCTCAGTGTAGTTTTAATTTGCATCTCCCTGATTGCTAATGATGTTGAACATTTTTTCTTAGACTTACTGGCCATTTGTATTTCTTTTGTGAAGTGTCTATTTATTTCAGTTGCTCATTTCTTGATTGGATAATTTGTTTTTTAGTGTTAAGTTTTTTGAGTTCTTTGTATTTTCTAGATATTAGTCCTCTATCAGAGGAATATCTGGCAAAGATCTTCTCCCATTCTGTAGACTCTTTATACTGTTTATGGTTTCCTTTCCTGCACAGAAAATTTTTAATTTAGTGCCATCTCATTTATTAATTTTTGTTTTAATTTCTTGAACTTTAAGGTCCTCATTGAGGAAGTTTCTACCAGTGTCTATATGTTGGAGTTTGGACCTATGCCATCCTCTAGTAATTTCAAAGTCTCTGGTCTAATTTCCAGGTCTTTGATTCATCTTGAGTTGATTCTTGTGCAGAGTAAGAGGTTGGAGTTTAATCCCATTTTTCTACAAATGGATAACCAGCTTTTCCAACATCATTTGTTGAAAAGGCTGTCTTTTGTTCAGCATATGTTTTTGGAACCTTTGTCAAAAATCAACTGGCTATAAGTATGTAAGTATGTGTCTTCTATTCCATTCCGTTGGGTTCTATGTCTGTTTTTGTGCCAATATGCAGTGATTATGTTGCTTAGTCTCATGTATTTGAGGGAAGAAATTAGAAATCCTAGCAAATGCTTTTATACAAAAAGCATTTTTCTATCCTGGAATAACTTTTTACATTGTATACTGCACTTTTTAGGAATAACTCCTAAAAAAGTAGGCAGTATTGGAAACAGAATGGGAATTGTTTCCATTATCAGATATAAAATGGCAAACATGGTAAATCATGTGTATTGTAGAGATGTGTAATTTCCCTTACAAGTTACAAAATAGATGTCTGTATAAATTGGTACTACTGTGCCCTTTAGTGAAATTTTCTTAGCTGGTATCCAAATGAATGTGAAGGATTTTTGAGAAGTCTTTTGCCTAGTAATAAAAATATTATTATTATTAGAGTGAAATGCATACCTGCCTAATAAACATATTAATTTCCTTTAATTTATGATGTAATGATATTTCTAATAGCCACCCACCTCTATTTCTGCTTATGTTCAAACATAAGCCTTTATGATAGATGTCTGCTGTGCACTTTCTTACATTGTCTGCTCATTGTTAAATTGATAAATGGTACATGTGAATAAAGTAGTGATTTCATTTGACTGCCAAGTACATTAAAGTACATATTTTTACCAATGTTATATTTGTAACACTTTTTTAAACATTTAATAAAACTATATGCTTTTTATTACACACACAGTTGAAAGTGACCAAGATCACTAGCCTAAAGGCTATATTTAATTAATTGATTAATTAATTTTATCCTTGTGCTAGAATCAAACCCAGGATCTCATGCATATTCAGCAAACACTGTACCTCTGAGATATAGCCCCAGTCCAGAAGGCTATATCTCAAAATAAAACTTCTTTGAAAAGTTATTTATAGTAAGATGATACTATTTGATTTCATATTGTTTTATTGGAGGATTATTCTCTAATTGAAAGGGTTTGTGAAACAGATTTTGTTTTCTGGCTCCTAAAGTTGGTTTTGGAAAAATTCTAGCTGCATTGTATTAGGCAAAGTCCCACACCCTCACCCACATTATTTGGTGATGTGCCATTTTCTAAATATGTCCTGCCTGTTCTAAAAAGAATATCAATAGCTGGAAGCAGTCGGAGAATGTTAATTTAGCACTTGTGTTAAAGAGTGGCACTCGGTTTCCTAGATTGAGTCCTGTTCCCACATAGATTTTTCAAATGGTTTATTTTCTTTCTTTTCCTTTTCCTTTTGTTTAAAAAACAAAACATTCAGCACTAATAAGACCAAACCTGGTGCTGCACTGGTTGACATTTATGTCAACCTTTGTCTTGAAGCCTGATGTAAAATTTCGTCTGTAGAAAGTTGGCAGAGACAGGCTGTTTTTAGACTGCAGTTTTAGTCATCTGGTTCAAGATATTTTTCACTAATAAATTCTCTCTTAAAAATCCAGCCCTCCTCTAAAATATCTATTTGTAATCTTTAGGCTCTGGGTGTAGGTGACTTAGATGACTGGTTTATAAAGTCAAGTAAAGATCATATTGAGAATTAGTTTCTAAATTTTTTTTGCTCTTGCATCGTGATCATAACACTTTTACTTATAAGAGTGGGGTGTGGTGGTGCACACCTGTAATCCCAGTACTTAGAAGGCTAAGACAGGAGGATCACAGGTTCAAGACCAGCCTTAGTAACTTAGTGAGACTCTCAGCAACTTAACAGGATGCTGTTTCTAAACCAAAAACTTAAAAAAAGGGAAGTGTAGCTTGGAGGCAGAACTCCCTCAGGTTCAATCCCCAGTACAACTAAAAAAAAAAAAAAAAAAAAAAAAAAAACTTATAAATGGCATATATTTACTGTTGTGCAAATGTATATTATATAAATCAATTCACACTTGTGTATGTTAAATCTATCTTATACAACAGGGCCAATGGGGTAGTTCATTGGCAGAGCATTTGCCTAGCATGTGCAAGGTCCTGGGTTGGATTCCTAGTACCCCCAACCTCAAAAGAAACCATATGAGTCCCAATGTTTTCTTTCTATAGCCCGATGCACTCCATTTTAGAGGTCACTGATTTAGGAAACAAAAGATTATATCCAGTGCATGAAAACATTTCTTTTGGAATTATACTACTAATTCTAGTTTGATATTTTGGGAAAAATGTAGTTATTATTAAATTTTAGAATAATTATAAGTTGAATACACCTTCTTTCTGGTCATAGTCAACTGCTATAAGTTATCTATTAAGGGAATGTGGTTACTAATTCACCAGGACAAGGTCTTAAAATTTCATTATGAAATATTTGAGGTGCATAAAAAGTGTAACACATGGCAAACACCCATGCCCTTCTCTTCCCTTCTCTTTAAAAAGAAGTGTTGCATTTTCTATAATGATACACTATAGTGCAAGTAAGGTGTCAATAGCCTGCTAAGCCATTTTGCAACCTAAAGCTGAGTAAGAGGATGAGGCAGGTAAATGTAGGGATAAAATAACAACACAGGCTTTCTGTAATCTTCTCGACACCTGTGGTCTTGTCTTAGACCACCCATATGTGTTTATATCACCTTTGCCCTTGCTTCCCTCTGCCCTCAGTCCAGTTCCCATGTCACAGATTTTGCTCACCCTACAGTTAGAGGCCTTACATCTTCATACATTTTGAAAATATGTAGCTTTGGAAATGGAGTTATTAACAAAAAGAAGTAAAAAACGGGCTATCTTGGAGCAAAGCTGCTTCAACTGAGGTCCTCATTTCTTGATAGTTTGCCAGAAATGCAGATTCTCGGGCTACACCCTAATCCTGAGGGGCTGTATTTTTAACAAGTGAAGTTTTGCTTTCAAAATCAGAATCCTAGTCCAGGTTGACCTGCCTGGAAATTGTCCCCTTCTCCTCCACTGTTTTTTCAAAGTAGCTAAAGCCTAGGGGGAAGGTGCTTCAGTGCTGAAAACCTTGTGCATACGTCACACAACTTGAGGCTCTACCAATGAAATATTCACTGTAGTTAATTTAATTAATCTAAACAGTCTTCCTTCAAGAAACAACTGGGAGAATTAAGGGGTTACTAGTTATTTGTATATTGATGATTGCTAGATTTTGTTGATATTCTATAAAACTGTTTCGTAAGAGAAGGAAAAGTAAGCTTGTAACATGAGCAGTTTGGACTTGGCCTGAATTAGATGAACTATACAGGGAAGTCCAGAGAATCATGGAATTTATTTAGTAAGAAGAGGAATTAGGAGGTGGGATAGGGATAACATGGAGATTTTGCCCAGAAATGGGGAGAAAATCCTCCCCTTTTTATGTTGCAATAATTTGTTTTGTTGAGATCCAGAATCATTATTCTAATTTTGCTTTTCATGTTTAATCTGAAAAGTTAATTACCATTTCTAACATTGTTACTACTCCACCATTTTCTCTTGAATACTCTACCATTTAGCAGGTTGGGGTTATACAAACACATAGAAGCCACATCCTACATGTAGGGTCTTAGAGTCTAGGAAAAGAGTCACACACTGGAACCAACTTTGGAAAGAAGTGTGTAAATGCAATGACAGTGAGTCAGGTATTGACTCAAACCTCGGTTTCTTCCTACCTCACAGGATTAACTATGAGGTTTAAATGTGACCTGAAGAAAGGCCCAGAGAAAGTTCTTAAAGAATAGGTACAGCTCCTCCTCCCCTTCCTCTTCCTCTCCTTCCACCTCTCCCAGGCAGTTAGATCTCATAGTCTACAGGGACTAGGAACAATACCAAGAAGAGTAGAAGTGGTAGAAATATGTATAAGGTACGGAGATAAGGGGGAAATAACTTTCTGTTGGATGAGATATTTGGGGTTCCCAGGGAACCCCAAAAGAATGTTTATGGATAGCTTTTCTAAATGTTGAGGAGCAGGATCTCCTTCATGTAGTATAATAATTTACAATTTACCAAGACAAAGGTTAGGGTTGAAGTATATCCTAAATAATTTCTTTGGGAACCCCTAACAAGAGTTTTCAGAGGCAAAGGTGGTCTTAGGGGATGCTTATGTCCTAGCGGGAGGCTCAGGATTACCAAGTGACATGCCAGCATGCTTGGTACCAGGATGAATTCTAGTTAGCAAGTCTGAAAAATAAGTATTTTCAGGTTATCAGAAATCAGAAAAAGAAAAAGATCAGAAAAACAAGGAGTTAAGTAAAAGTTGAAAGGATATTCCTAAAATACTTCCTTATCACTCTCTTCACAGAAGTTCAGTAGCTCCTTTAGCCTGTCTAGCTTTTTAGGAATCCCTATTCTGGCACAAAGTCTGTTTCCAGCTCAGCTTATTCTTTTCCCTGTTTTCTGTCCATTCAGTATCTTCACCAGGAATGACAGTTTCTGTTCTTTCCAGGTGACCGAATCAGAAATCATAACAATCAATTACTATCTGCTTCAATTCCCATTTCCCTTTCATCTCTGAACTCTTCTGAACCATTTAAAATGATTCCTTCTGCCCACTCACCATGCCAATGTCAGGAATAGTGTATACACCTGCCTCTTATTGCATTTCCTATGTCTTGTCCCTCTGAATACTTTGCAAGTTCCTAGGGAGCTGGGAATCTCATAATTTTCTATTCTTACAAAGTGTTAACAAGTAGTAATACTTTAATGTAAAAGATAACTCAGACTCACTAGCTTTGGACTATCTATATCCAGGAACAGGATAGATTTGGATAACTTTTCTGGAGATGGGAATATTTGGAGGAAAATCATATTAATATAAATACTTTCATCGGGGCTTACTTCAAGCCAACAGCTTGAGGCTTTTGAGGTTTAGGGAAGAGATAGACCCTGAGCTGGTGACATCCAGCACTAGCATACCACTTACAGGAACTCCCCTCAACTAATTATCCAAATATCAGGAACCAAATATTAATAGATTTGGATAACATCATTTCCTTTATGATCAATCTCATAGAGATGGCAGGGAGGGTCATTTGTACTTGATTGCAGGGTCTTCTGCTATATGAGTGTAGTGAAAAGAATTCTTAGGCATTTGGGTAGTTTTCTGGTTTCTACAATATATTCTTATAAGATACTATGTTAGAAAGTCAATTGAGAGGTTCTGGGATTGGGTCAGAACAAAGATTTGAAGCTGTGTATTTGGATAGCCTGTGAAAGTAATTTTTTTGAAGCACTGTACACAACAGATGTCTGATAAATATTGGCCAGATGATTGATCTAAAGAAGAGCCAAAGAAAAGGGAATAATTCCATTGTGTATCCAGTGGAATTGAGCAAGATTGAAGAAATAGAAAGTAAGAAACTGGAAAGTTTCATTTTCATTAATGTCCTTTTGGATCAATGATCAACCAGAATGGCCAAGGGTTTGCCTGGCACAGTTATTTCTTAGCTCATTTTCTCTTACTCTGGAGGACTAAGGACACTGAATCTCATGATTCAATTATTGAAACTTTAATTTCCAATTAAAACTACTGCTTCAAAAATTAATCTTGATAAGAAAGTTAAAGTGATGTCTGTTGCCTTTAATAAACACTGCTGAATTTGGAAGAAGATTGCATTAGCCAAAATCTTATTTTTATAACTTGAGGTTCTAAAAAGCAATAGAAAATCAGCATTTCCCAAAATATTCCAATCCATCTGCTTAAAAATTATTGCCAAATTTTTTAATTTGTTAGTAAGAAATAAAATATGCTTACTCTTAAAGCTTTGGGGTTGTTCAACTTCCTTTGAGGGACCTGGCAAACCACCTCTCCAGGCAAATACCTGTATCTCCTTCTCTAAACAAATGTTTTACAAGCATGTAATCCTATTCTATTTGGAGATTTATCATCATCTTTCCTAACATGTGCATAAGAAATTATAATGGCATTAATCTTTTGCCTTCTCTGAATTCTTACAGGTTTTAGAGTGGTTGGTGAGAAATTGTAGACTAAGTCTTTGCTTCTTATTTGCAAAATTCTGGGAATTATACTTCAGGTTTTCCTTTGACTTTTTCTTGATTGTTTGATTGTTTTGTAATGGAAAGAGGATAGAATATCTGAGCTTAGTCACCAAAAAACTGTCATTTGATATATTGAAAGGAAATAGGGTCTGCTTTAGTTTTGGTGGAGACTTCATGGTTAGTAAGACAGAACAAAACAAAAATATGCATGGTGCTTAGGTTACTGTGTTAATTCCCAGCATTGCTAAGGGGCCCGGGTCTCATACTACTTTTTTGACCCTGCTATATCATATTTGCTTGTTTTCAGATGTGAGTTCTGGGGTATGTATAAAGGTCCTAAAATGGGAGTTGAGCTGAGGCAATAGCTGCTGGTGATAAAGTGGCAGCATATGCTTTCTTAGGTGCCGTTTTCCTCATGTTTCATGTTGAAATAGACAAAATGAAATTGGAAGCAGTTGAGATGATAATGGCCCCCAAAGTGGGTGGCAGTTTTAATGTATCTCTCTTCAGAAGTATTGGAAAAGGGCTTCAGAAAAGCTTAGACATGATTTGAAAGCAAAATAAAAGGACTTGACTCTTCATAGGTGGAGGAGGAGGTTGGGGAAGTAGCTTAAAATAGTACCTACTCTCAGTTCCTTTATGGGAAGCTTTCAGCACGATTAGTTTTTTTTTCCTGGGTCAAAATGAAGCCCAGATAATGAATGTTGCCAGCTGGTTTCGGTTGCCCCTTTGGGTTTTTGGGAGAAGGAGTGTCACTGGGCAGACCACAGCCTGGTTGCGTCAGTAGAAATTGGACCAAGTCTCGGTGTGGGGTGGGGAGGACTGTAGCAAGGAACTGTTTTGTCTAATAAGAGTCAAAGAATAAAGAGATTAGGTAGATCAGTTAATTACCTTGGAAATGGTTTTACTTTATAATATAAAATAGAATATTATATAAGCTCGTTTGAAAGAATGATGAAAAAATTAACACTCTCTGCCGTTACTACAGTTAGAGTCATCATGCAAACTGATACCAGGCTACATTAGTATTCTGAAGAAAGCCGGCTCATTTTCAACTTTCATTTCTATTAAAAATCCCCCTTTGCAGCTGCAATTTTTATTTTCTTTTATTGCATGGTGGAGTGTGAGGATGATGGTGTGCAGCTTGATGCACATGAAAAATCCACTTTGGATCTTGGATTCATTTCAGCCTCTTCCCAAACATTCCAGTCACTAAGGCAACTCTCTCTCTTATGTTTTCATTTTTTAAATTAATTAATTAATTAATTTATTCATTCATTCATTTATTTATTGGTACTGGGGATGGGACCCACGGCTATACTACCAGTGAACAATACTCCCAGCCCCTTTTAATTTGAAACAGAGTCTTGCTAAGTTATTGAAGCTGAACCTCTGAACCTTCTCTATCTATCTATCTATCTATCTATCTATCTATCTATCTATCTATCTATCTATCTATCTTTATGTGTATGTGTGTGTGGTATTAGGGATTGAACCCAGTGACATTTTACCTCTTAACAATATTCTCAGCCCTGTTTTATTTTTGAAACAGGGTCTCACTATGTTGTGGGGGACCTTGCTGAGACTGGCTGGGAACTTGTTATCCTTGCTATTCTCCTGTCTCATCCTCCCAAGTACTGGATAGACATGCACTACCATGCCTGGCTGTCTCTCACTTTTATAGGGAACTCATCCCTCACTCAGTAACCCAGGCTAACAATTACAATCGATAGCACTAAAGCCTGCTTCAATAACTACTGGTGTTTTTTTTTTTTTTTCCTTCTAATCTCATGAGAAAGTCCCCCACAGGACTACTGGTGCAATCACTAGTGACCATTAGGGGAGGCAGCATTGGGTTCCTATATACCCTGTGACTAATTGCTACTAGCTACTACAGGGCTTGCAGGTTAAACTAATACCAAGTCTGAGGGCCCTGGCATAATAACCACTGGGGAATGGGAGAACCTGCAGTTTCTTTCAGTGCTGATGTGAGTTGGGTACATTTTTCTCTTTTGGAGTATGCCTGGAGCAGGGGAGACCAGTAGGTGAGAGTTGGTTTCTGTCATCAGGCACTCATATCTATTTTTTTCATTTGTTTGGACCACTCCGTTTTCTTTTACACTATGCTTTATAATCTTTGTTGTTGAAGGAGTACAGTTGTTTTGACCTGATTTATGCTCAGTATTACTCAGAACTTTTAAGCACAACAAAAAATTTTTTCATTTTATTCAGCTTTTTTTTTTTAGGTATTGGTGGCTGAGTTGAGAGATTTATAAATTTGTCACTTATTAAAACATTCAAATCCATTTACTTTGTAGGTAAATAGCCTTAAAGGAAGACCTATTAATAAGAAAGAAACCTGTTTTGGTTATGATTCTGGGAAGGAGTGATTATATTAAGTTATGAGATTCTGTTCGGGTAAGACCTGATTAAAACATGAGCAGGAATTGACCATCTGGAAAACACTATTAATGGATCCATAAATGTCACTATCATCTTGAGCATATAATAGAATTTGCACTGAGAAAAAATATGGTGGAGTGAGTAGAAGCCGAAGTCTATGAAAAAGTCCGGTCTCCTTAATTTTATTTTCCTTTGGACCAAGTAATTTTGCATGTGATTTCTAATTAATATTTTCGATTCATTTATTTTCTTCTCTCCCCATTTTTTCCTAAGTGTATTTTATGATAGATTGCTTTTCAATGTGATTTTAATTCTAAATATAACCATCGCATCAAGAATAACAATCCAGATTTTAGTGTTATAAGTTTTTACCTTTCTTTAATATGATTCAATGTATGTTATAAAAATGAAGAGTCCCCTAAAGGTTTATGGTTTTATGATAGTTTGCTTGTCCAGGCTATGTTAGGAATGTGGGCAATACATGGAAAATGAATAAGTGGTGCTAATTGTGCTCTGACAATAATTGGTATGTCATAAATGTATATGTAACCCTGTTGTACTCAAGAAATGTATAAAAAATCTGTGCTGAATAATAAAAAAATGAAGAGTCCTGCCTATTTCTAGTTTTATACTTATATTGATACAATATAATTATACATCATAGTGAGGGTCAATGTGACACAAACACACATGCACACAGCACTTGGATCCCACCCGGCTCCCTGCCTCCACAGGCATATTGGGATGTTTCCGGGTTTTGGGTTATTATAAATAGCTAGTGCACATTTACACATACGTCTATAATTCTTCCTCCTCCTCCTCCTCCTCCTCCATTACTTAGATAAGGTCTCACTATTTTTCCCAGAATGACCTTAAGCTTCTTGACTCAAATGATTCTCCTGCCTCAGCTTCCCTGGTATCAGGGACTAGAGGCACGTGCCACTGCACCAGGCTATTATATGTTTCTGTGTGATTATACGTTTTCATTTCTTTTGAATAAATAATGAGTAGAATAACTAAATGGCATGGTATACTTGCTTAACTAAAAAAAAAAAAAAAACTTTCCAAAATGTTTGTGCTCTAATAGTGTAATAGAGTTACAATTGTTCCATAATTTTTGCAAAAACCCAATATTGCCTATTGTTTATATTTACTTTTTTTGTGTGTGCTGGGGATTGAACTCAGGGGTATTCTACCTCTGAGCTACACCCCAGCCCTTTTTATTTATATATTTTTATTTTTGAAACAGGATCTCACTAAGTTGTTGAGGGTCTTGCTAAGTTGCTCAGGCTGGCCTCAAACTTGCAACCCTCCTGTCTCATACTTCCGAGTACATGGGTATGTGCCATGATGCCCCATTGTTGCTTACATTTTAGCTATTCTAATGGGTGTGTAGTAGTGTCTTACTGTGGTGTTAATATTTCTTTGTGCTCATGGTTTTAGTATGAGACTTTTCTTTCATTTCCTGATAGAATTCTTCTTTCTCATGTTTTGATTTCTCTGGTGCTTCTTGCCTGCCTGCTTATCTTCCATCCATCCATCCATTCATCCATTCATCCATCTATCCATCCATCCATCCATCCATCCATCCATCCATGGGTTTATGCATGTATGCTTTCATTTGTCATTATTCATCTTTAAATGAGGGGCATTTTATCTATGCTGTTTGCTCAAGTATAGATTAATCGGCAGGAGATGGAGAAGTAGGCCAGCATTAGCTTAGTTCAGATATTTCACCTCAAAATACTTTCTTATCTAACTTGCTTCACCCTGTGGGTGTGGTATACCCACTTGGGAATCTCTGCACTACATGATCAGGGTATGCATGAGCACCTCGGCAGCTCATGTGTACCCTGACTAGGTACCCTATGAAATCCTTGAGATGGTAGGCCTTTGTTTATTTGCCTTTTTACCCCTACTCCAGGAGAGCGAGTATGTCCACAACTTTGGATTGTTCCATTCTGCTTGAAATCAGGGGAGAGAGCCTGAGGACTGTGGATCCAGACCCTACTTGTCCAGCTGGCCACGACTGGATGTGCCTTTTATACTTCTTATGTTTTGAGATAAGTGTGTCCCTATAGAAGTTTTAGTTTGTTTTGCTGTATTCTCATTCAATTTGGCCCAATTTTTACTCTATTTGAAGTAATTTTTCGTGGTTTATAGATGAGATGGCCTTTTAATTAGTGTGACTATTGAATCCTTCCTCTTCTGAATTTTTTTTTTGTATTAGATTGGCTTTAGGAGGGAAGTAGAATAGAAATGCCTTACTTCATAACCCTCAGTCAAAAGTATCATTTGGTATTTCTTAGCAACTCTTCAAATACTATGAGCGGCTCTCTGCTTCCTAATGCACAGGGCTTCCTCCTCTTCTTGGTGTTCTGAATTCTCCTACTCTGGCCTCTCTATACTTCTATGGCCTATTTTTTCTCCAGTCCTCAGCATATTCCTTTATACTATAATACCCTAATCTTGATTTTTTTTTCCACTCAACTGTTTTCTGCTGGTGCTGAGGTCTGCTCAAGTTTCTAAACCTCCCCTATGTTCCTTCAGCCTAGAACATCTCCTGTTTCTTTCAGCTAAGGCTTTTCTGGTTGTACAACTCAGCTCACTGTTATTATTTCAAGGATGTATTTCTTTCCTGTCTAACTGGACCCTCCTTTTGTCTGAACTCCTCTATCAATTATGTGTAGAATTTAACATTTAACTCTGTGTAGTCTTGTGCTGTTTGTTGTTTTCAATGCTGTTTTTTCCCCAGCTGGCCTCTAAACAACTAGAGAACATGGACTGAATTATTTTTTTCTACGTACTCTGAGTGCTGGACACAGTGCTAGACATATAATAAATGCTTAATAAATAACTAGTAGTTAATTAGTCACCAGGTTATATGATTATTAGGTCAGCATGTTTACAAAATTTGTCAACTTCATCATCTGGTTTCATAGTTTTCCATCTGGGGCTTTTTAGAGTCTTGTGTGATTTGCCTCCATTCCTAGTAATGACAAGTCACAGATTTTCATCCCTTGGGTAGCAACATGTGTTTGTGTAAGTACATGTGCATGTGTAACAGTTAGTCACATACTCCAAGCATTGTAAGACCTTTCATGAGAGTCTAGGCAATTCAGGTATGGTATATACTAGAGCCTGTGGAAGGAATAGGAAAGAGAAATAGTTCCTAGTACATTCGACTATAGTAGCTTTTAAGATTTGTGGTTACTATCTTTTTTGGTTATATGTTTGGATCAAATACCATAATGTTTAGAGATACCATGTTGGCATTTATTTGGCCTCTTTAGGCTTTGTGGTAATAGTGGGTTTGAGTTTTCTATAAGGAAAGAGGACAGAAGCGGGTGGCATGATTATATTGATTTGTAAATGAATCACTGACATAAAGTTTATAGAACTGGAGATATTTTGGTGATCATATAGTCCTACTTATTTTTTAAATTAATTTTTTTTGTGGTACTGGGAATTGAACCCAGAGAGTTTCTACCTCTGGGGTATATCCCCAACCCTTTTTATTTTAAAACAGTGTCTTTCTGAGTTACTGCGCTCTGGCCTCCAACCTGTGATCCTTTTGTTTTAGCCTCCTAAGTACTGGAATTACAGGTATGCACCACCACACATGGCCCTACTTCATTTTTATAGGTGGGAAAATCAAGGATGAGTGTGGTTAAGTGACTTACATATGGCCACAGCTAGTAGAATTCAGGAGTAGAGCAACACCATGAATAGGTTGAAATAATTTATATTATTTCTGGATTCTCTGTCCTAGTTTGTAGAAAGTGTTCTATTCTACAGTTAAGTCACTAAAAATGGAAGTCATCAAGAATACAAACAATAATAAATGCTGGCAAGGATGTGGGGAAATAGGAGCTCTTATACACTGGTGTGGGATTGTAAATCAATACAAACACTATGAAGATTAATATGGAGGCTCCTGAAAAGACTAGGAATGGGCCCACTATATGACCCAGCTGTGTTACTTTTTGGTATCTTTCTCAAAAAATCAAAGTGAGAGTACTTTACTGATTCATAAATATCCATGTTTATAACAGCACAATTCACAACAGTCAAATTGTGGAAACAGCCTAGGTGTCAGCCAACAGATGAATGGATATATAAAATGTGGTATATACACAAAAGAATTTTATTCATCTATAAAGAAGGACAAAATTATGTCATTTTGGAAAATGGATGGAACTAGAGAGATTATTACGCTAAGTTCAGCCAGTCCTGAAAGTTAAGGGATCATGTTTTCTCTCATATGTGGAAGCTAGAGATAAAATAGGAAATAAGGGATTTTAAATAAATGAGACAGACCAGTAGAATAATGAGAGGGGATTTGGGGGAGGGAAGTGAGAAGGAGAAAAAGGGGGATTGAGGAAGGAAACAGTTCAAATCATGCTATGTTCATTATTGAAGGTATCACTAGCAATCTCACTAACATGTACTGAGATGGGGGGGGCAGCGGGGCGTGACATGGAAGGGAATTCATCAAGTACTATGTGCATGTATGTTTGTACTTTGAACCTCACTCTGATTATACCTATAGCGCACTAACAAGAGTATATAATGTCTTAAATGTTTTCCCACTGCACCTGGAATAGAAGTCTGTGTCTTGATCATAAAAAGTTATCTTAATCATAAAAACTTGCATGTAAAAGTGAAATAGTAGTAAGACATTGAAACATGACATGATCAAAGCTTTATGATATCAGAGCACATGAACAGCTCAACATTTATGTTAATTTCATACCACATCTACTTGGTAGGTGCTACTGGTGTTTTGTAAGATCCTTTCTCTTTGTAGACTTAATTCAGATGTAACCGCTATGAGGGCTAGTTTTGTTAAATGGGTATGTGTTACCTGATAAGTTTCCTTCATTTGACATTCTGGATATCCTATAGAAAAGTAAATCTGGAGTTTCTTAGCCATGCTCACTCTTATTCAAGGAAAGCATCCCATGAGAGAAGACCATCTGGTCATATTTTAGGGTCTAAATTTTACCTTGTCCCCTGTCACCGTGTGCTGGGATATGGTTACTCTCATTTGCTGACTGCAGTGATCTCTGAGTAATCTTTCACCAGCCCAAGCTCAGATGACGCCTGCAGTGCCTGGCACCTTGGGACTCTCTCCATTTCTCTTCCGAGGACAGATGGCCAGTCATGACTCCCAAAGGGCCATTTGCAATCTGCTTATTGAAAATGTTTTTGAAGGACTGAATGGCAAAGGCAATGGGAAGCCACTGGTGTGGCAATATTTCCCCTGCTGGCGTAAGGTAAACTGGTGATAGGAGATAATGGATATAAAGTTAGTTAGCTAGGCTCTGGCTCATTTTAAGTGGTCAGTAAGAATGTTCTTATTCTGCTTTACAGTTTTACCTTTACATTTATAACCCTCAGGCAATCATGTATTTTGTTAGGTCTTGGGAAAGGGCTTCCAGAATATATAATTTAGTGCAGAATTTTTTTTTTTTTTTTTTTTTTGCGTTACTGGGGATAAAACCTGGGGGCATTCTACCTCCGAGCTACACTCCCAGTCCTATTTGTTTTTTTTTCTTTATTTTGAAACAGGGTCTCACTAAGTTGCGGAGGGCCTCACTAAGCAGCTGAGGCTGGCCGAGAACCTGGATCCTCCAGTCTCAGCCTCCCAAATGCTGGGATTACAAGCGTGCGCCACCACGCCCGGCAGTGTAGAATTTTAATACAGTTGTTTAATTAAAAACAATATTTAAGTGTCTCTTGACTTCAATATCCCCTATTTGGGGAATTAATAATAGGGGCCTGATTTGTACTAATGACTTTCATATCTAGAAATAATTCATGCTCCTCGGGGCATATCATTCTAGGGGTGTGAATTGTGAAAAATGGAGCCT
>PVLC010031995.1:0-18335 GCA_004027655.1 Graphiurus murinus | reverse complement strand
TTTTTTTTTTTTTTTTTTTTTTTTTTTTTTTTTTGCGGTACTGGGGGATTGAACTCAGGGGCATTCTACCTCCGAGCTACACCCCCAGCCCTATTTTTTATTCTTTATTTTGAAACCGAGTCTCACTAAGTTGCGGAATGCCTCACTAGTAGCTGAGGCTGGCCGCGAACCCAGATCCTCCGGTCTAAGGCCAGTTTTTAAGAAGGAGTGATATTTGAGCTGGCTGTTGCTGAGAAATGAGGTATTCAGTGATTTTTCATTACATCATGCCGTCTGCAAAGCACCTTGACAGACACCTCCCTCATTTCTCGGTTTGCACAGTATTGCTGGGAAATGGAGCCAGACCCAGTGCAGAAGTTATGAAAGGAATGAGACACTAGTTAGTTTACTTTCACTCTTTTATCTTCTCTGTACACTCAAGATAGTTGGAGGCATAGAGGAAAGACAGAAAAACAACTGGGAAATAGTTGGACGTCTTTGCACAAGGTCACAGAGAGTAAACTCTTTGCTGCTTCAAATCATTAATTTAGGCATTGATAACATAAGTGAGCATTTGTCTCTCTGAGCCTTAATCTTTCAGCAAAGTTTAGAGCTTTGTAAGCGTGTATATGTGTGCATAAAAAGAAATCAAGTTATCTGACTCTAGTGCTCCCAAGTTCTTCTGGTTGTTTGGAACCAATTGCATTGTTCTCTGGGTTGAAACGTTGCTTGTTCACAGATACTCAGTTTACAAAAGGTTTTAGCGCTACTGAGAAAGTATTGATTCAGCTTGTTTTGTTTTCCTTTCTGCTATGTCCTAAGCATTATTAAGTAATTAACAGGTTGTATAGCTCCTTATACTCTGGAGGGCATATTATTTAATTTCAGCCAACTGAGGTTGAAGAAATGAAAATACAGGAAAATCCAACAACTCAATGCTGAGGAGACGAGGGGGAAAGCAGATATATCATTCTTTGAAAACTGGCACAATGCCTTTTGAGGGCCTTTGGTAATCAATGAAGGTCAAAGGTCATTAAAATGTTTGTACTCTTTGACCTCGCATCTCATTCTTTGGAATTTATTTCAAGGAAGTAATTTAAAAGAAGAAATGGTGTATGCATTGATATATTTATAGCAGTGTTATTTATGATAGTGGAAAGCTGGAAATAACCTAAAGGTTCAGCAATGGGCAATGGGTAAGCCAATGATGAAATGTTGATGTAAAATAGTATTAATTATTTGCCAAAAATGACCAAGACGATAAGTAACTAGGACAGTGGAAAAAGAACACAAAAACATATCTACAGAATTGTCAAAACAATGGTCAGTCATTACATATGTCAACATAAATCCTAAGAGATGATTTTTCATGATGAAGAAATGAAAAAAGTTGTTGTGTAATAGAACAACTAGATAGTAGAAACATGGACACAATTCATTTAAACTGAAAAAGGCCAGCCGGGTATGATGGCACATGCATGTAATCCTGGAACTTGGGAGGCTGAGACAGGAGGATCACAGGTTTGAGATCAGCCTCAGCTACGCAGTGAAACTTTCAGCAACCTAGCGAAATCCTGTTTCAAATAAAAAATAAATAAATAAAAAGGGCTGGGAGTGTAGATCAGAAGTAGAATGCCCCTGGGTTGTTCAATCCCCAGTAATACACACACACACACACACACACACTGGCCACATGTTATGTTTTATACTTAGGGGGAAACTTCAAAGAATTTTAGAGTATCAAGCAATTCATCTGTCTGCTTACCTTTTTTTTTTCCCCTTTTATTTTTTTTCCCCTTCCTCTCTCCTTCCTTTCTTTCTCTTGTGGTACTAGGGATTGACCCCAGGAGTGCTCTACTTCTGAACTACTCCCCAAGCCCTTTCTATTTTTTTTTTTTTTTTCTATTTTGAAGCAGGATCTCACTAAGTTACTGCACGCTAACCTTGAACCTGTGATCCTCCTGTCTCAGCCGCCCAAGTTCTGGGATTACAGGTGAGAGTTACTGTACCTGGTTTCTGCTTACCTTTTCTTAATCTTTATACTTTGTCAAGTCACTTGGGATACTAATTTTAAGTTAAATAATTATTTAAATAAAGATATCCCAATTGGAATAAAACACAAGTGACCTATGAGTAAAAATAGCTCCCCCTTGATATGCCAGGGCCACTGACCCAGGCCAAGAGCCTCAAAGCTGTCCCCTGCCAGTGCTACTTCTCATATGCCCAAACCAAGACACAGCCATGAGCCCAACATACACTACTCCTTGAATTGTGCTCTCTTAATCCAGGAGAGAGGTTGTGGGCCTTTTGGGGGGAACATGAGCTAGCTACCAAGCTTAAACACACACACACACACACACACACACACACACACACACATCTGAATATTGTCTCTATTCCTTCCTCTGCACACAGAATGGGCATCTGTTCAGAGCCTGTGTGAACGACACCCCCTGCTCTCAACATTAATATTGAGTCGTTCACAGAGGACAGGCACGGGCCTGGTACACAGCCGTGGAAGACACTGGACTGAGTGATGTCCCAGATAATACCGGGGCTGTGTGGAGAGAGAAGAGGCGTTGTGTGTCGGCGGGGTCCTGCTTCTTGCCCCCCAAATGACTGTCTGCCTTCATCCTTTTGGCTCTGTGCAAGGAACCGTTTGGCTCCCGGACTCGGAGGCTGTTTCCCAAGGCTCTCCATCAATCGCACATTCTGTGAGTCCCACGCTGGCGGGTTGGGTCCAGCCGCAGCTGTGTGGTGTCCTCAAAGTGGGGGTGCAGACATGTGCAGGCAGTGGGGGGGGGCAGGATGTTGCTGGGGCCTTTTCTAACAGTGCGCTCCCAGCTAGACCATCTGCAGACAAAACCTATAAAAATTTGCTCTAACAAGTAGGACCGCCCACTCCCATTTGGTCAGGGGGATTATTTGCAATGGTTTTTCAGGTTACCCCAAACAATGCCTTGTTATCTGGCCTCAAAAAGCAAAAGAGGAATGTAATTCGTGTTAATTACATTTCTAAATTGCTCACTGCTTATTTCATAGGGCACTAAGTTGGTTCTAAAACTGACAATTTTAGGCAAAAACTACTTTCAAAAGTTTATACATGCAGGGCGTGGTGGTGCATGCTTCTAATCCCAGTACTTGGAAGGCTGAGACAGGAGGATTGCAGGTTTGAGGACAGCCTCAGCAAAGAATGAGACTCTCATCAGCCTAGTAAGACCCTGTTTCAAAATAAAACTAAAAGACTGTGGGTATAGCTCTCAGAGGTAGAATGCCCCCAGGTTCAATCCCCAGTAATAACACACACACACACACACACACACACACACACACACACACACACACATTTATACATATCCCTGTCTTCCTTAACAGGATTTTATTAATTAACACATTTAATTTTACTAGTGATTTTTTATTGGATTTTTTTTTTTTTTGGTACTGGTAATTGAACCCAGGGGCATTCCACCTTTGAGCTACACCACCAGCCTTCTTTTATTTATTTATTTTTTGAAACAGGGTTTTGATAAATTGCTGAGAGCCTCACTAAATTGTGGAAGCTGGCTTTGAACCTGAGATCCTCATGTCTCAGCCTCCCAAATACTGGGATTATAGGCATGTACCACCATGCCCAGCTGACTTTTTATTAGAATTTTAAACATATCTGTTCATACGTAAATAGCCCTGACTTTTGTTTTATGGAATAATTTATTTTTTTTCTATTTTACACTGCCTTCTTTTGTTATCAAGTATCTCTTCTTGGGGTGCTAGAAAAAATATATATACACATATACATATACACACATATATGTATATATGGAATATATACATATACATGTATATATATTTTTTTCAGAAGAAAAACAATGCTATTATTTATTGAAACTCACAAATGTTTATTGAACCCATAGGATAAAGGCTTACGTATAATGTGAGATCAGAACCTGAACAGAACACACAGAAGCTGAATATGAGTCATCCCTGGGTATCTGTGGGGGAATTAGTTCCAGGTCACCCCACCCTCTCCCCATGAACATGCCAGCACCTATGGGTGCCAAGTCCTCAAATAAAATGACAGTATTTTCATATAACCTACATACAGCACAGCCTCCTATATATTTTATTTGTTTTGTTATTTATTTTGATTGGCTTTGTTTTATTTTGTTTTGCTTTGTGGTAGTGGGGATTGAACCCAGGGGTATTCTACCTCCAAGCTACACCCCCAGCCTTTTTTAATGTTTTGTTTGGAAACAGGGAGGGTCCCCCTAGGTTGCTGAGTCTTTTGAAGTTGCTGAGGCTGGTCTTGAACCTGGGATCCTGCTGTTTCAGCCTCCCAAGTACCAGGATTACCAGTGTGCACTATCACGCCTAGGTCCTCCCATATACTTTAAGTCATCTCTAGGTTACTTATAATACCTAATACAATGTAAATGCTGTGCAAATAGTTGTTGATTGTATTTTTTTTAGGAAATAATGGGAAGAAAAAAATCTGCACATTTTTTTCCAAATATTTTTGATCAGCCATTGGTTGAATGCACAGTTGTGGAAAATTAAATGCTAAAGCTGACTGCATTTACATGAACTCTCCTGGACAGACTGCCTAGGAAGTCTTGACTAGACCACATAGCTCAGATCCACAAAGGCTAGTCACAGGTCAGTGCAGCTGGCTAGCAACACTCGTTCAATACCAGCAGCCTGGCCCACCTTCTGGTATGCACCTTTTATTTCTGAGTAAAGAAACTGTTACATGGCATGTGGCATAAGTGGCCTGGAACAAGTAAAAGGAGATACCAGAGAGCGAGAACATGTAAAGAAGTTTTAGCAAGATCATGTATATATCACACATGCTTATTTCATAGGGTACCAAACTGGTTTTAAAACTAACCATTTTAGGCAATTGTATACACACACACACACACACACACACACACACACACACACATACATATACACATATGATTTATTGCCATCTTCAATGCCAGTATCTGTTGATCTTTCTAGATTGGATCTGTCCCCTCTCCATTCTCTGTCATCAAGGCTCAGCTGGCTACACCCAGCAAATAAGGACATATTCAGATAAACAGAACTGGAAGAATGAATTCTGGGGGCAAGCCAAAGATACTGATATTCTCCTTTTACGGAACTCTGAGAAAGATAATTTTATTGTCATAAAATATTTTTTTAAATGGAGAGAAGAGGGGAAAGGCTTCTGTCCTTATTTCCTTCTCTCTCTATTTGACTCTCAGACAATCAGGAGCTTCCCAGGACTGGCCACCTGTCGGACATCCACCTGAGGTCTGTATCTGCATTTTCCTCACTCGGTTTAATTCACCTTGTCCTTGATTTCCAATTCTAATCAACTGAGACTATGCCTATTTTCAAAAACGCCATCAAAACAAGAGAAAAGTTAACTTGTGGTTGAAAATGCTTAATGATCTTTTTTTCTGGATTGCAGATCTAGTTTATAACATAAATTCTTCAGAATCAGGCTCAGTGTCATAAACGTATCAGTAGACCATATCTACGATCTCATGAGAGCAATGGATTCCCAAGTCCTGAACTTAGAAGCTCCCTCCTTGACCAAACTCCAGTTAGGTGGCTTCCTCTGAACTCTCTTTTCAGCTGGACCCTGATCTTTGGGCTTCTATGTTTGTGTTGGCATTGTCCAATTTTAGCAAGAATCCTGTTAAGTCCATTTAGTTGGAATCCCTCAACTTCGCATCTGTTCACCCTCAACATCTGCTGCCTTGCTAATCCTCCATCAGCCTGCAGGTGAGGTCTCATCCGCCTGGCCTGTTTTTAGCAAGAGTCCTATTAGGTCACTTGGCCAGAATCCCCTCTCATCCTGGATGTTTCCTCTAATTTTCCATCTGCTACCCCTCACCCTGCTTCCTGGCTATACATTTCCATTTTAGTTGAAGACAACCTCTATACCCTACTACATAACCTTTCTATCTCTTGTGTCTGTCCCTGCCATTGGTCTGCCTTACCCGTCCTTAATGAGTGCCGTGAACACATTTTTCTTCAGCAGAACACAATTGATTTCACTTCTTCACATTATTCCATCTTCCAGCAATCGTGTTATTCCAAAGTCACATGGAAGATGACGGTGATTCTGGGGAGGATGCTAAGTCATGCTAGGATAAGAAGTGGGGCCCCACACCTGGCTCAGAAGCCCACGTTGCATCCACAGTGCAGAAGGAACCAGCAGGTGTGCCAACCCTTCCCTGGAATGTTGGGCTTCCAGGAAGAAGGGAATGACTCCGAGGTTCCACCATCACCAATTGCCAGAGTTCCTGTTGACATCTTGTTGGTCTTTAGCTGAGGTTAAACTATAGCTTTGCAGGACAAGGAGTACTGCTATGACTACTTAAGCAGAAACAAGATATTCATACAGCTTCAAAGTATCTCCCCTTCCAAAATATGGAATCGTCACAATTGGGAAAAAAAGAGCAAGTATACAGTGGCCGACTTATGTCATCTCGGCCACCTGGTCACAGATGTTATGGTGCACAGAGAACACAGCCATTACCTTGTGGTTTCCTTTTTTTTTTTTTTTTTTCTGTGATCTAAAATAAACTCTTTAATTGCACATTTGTGTCTTGAGTTATTTATGGGGCAAGAAAGCCCATCCTGACTCCCAGTCCCAGGTACAATCTATCATCTCGGTCCAGCTGTTGGTGAGGGGCTGGGGTGGGTGCAGGGTGGTGGCCGGAGCCATCTCAGAGCTGGCCTTGAGTCTGCACCGGCCTCTTCAGGGCAGAGAGCTCAGACCATGGTTGTATTTGCACTGCTTCAGGGCCTCACACAGGGACAGGTCGCTCTGGGCAGTGGAGCAGTCCAGAAACTGCTTGATCTCATCTGCAGAGGCTGAGGGGCAGCCCGGGCAGGGACCTGCTGGGCAGCAGTCTGGGCAGGCTCTGAGCTTCCCCCACTGAAGGCTCCGGTCAGGGCGCTGCCTATCACATGTCCTACGGTGGAGCCCACGGCGACCCCCATCTGCTCCACCAGGCCCGGCTGGCCGAGGGAGCAGGAACCTGGGCGGCGGCTGAGGGCGGCGGGTGCCCGGACAGTGGGCTGCAGGTGCGTGGCGGCTGGCTGGCTAGACCGCTGCGCTTTGGCTCCCCTGAGGCATGGTGGCGGTGGTGGACCCGGATGAGCTGAATCAGCCAGGGCGCCGGTGGCAGTGGTTTCCTTCTTAGCAACGCATGCATAACCCAGTCTCATCATAAGATCACGTCAGACGAGGGGCAGTCTACTAAACAGCTGAGCGGTGTTCTTCAAAAGTGGCACGGCGTGAAATCAAGGAAAGGACCAGGAACTGTCTCAGATTGGAGGAGGCTGAGGAGACCTGAAAGCCAAATGCAGCTGGGTATGGCGGCCCAGGCTTGTAATCCCAGTACTTGGGAGGCCGAGACAGGAGGACTGTAAGTTCACCAGCCTCAGCAATTTAGCAAGGCCCTCAGCAACTTAATGAGACCCTGTTGCAAAAATAAAATAGGGCAAGGGGTGAAGCTCAGAGGTAGAACGCCCCTGGGTTCAATCCCCAGAAGCTAAATAAATAAATACAATGTGGGATCCTGGATGAAATTCTGGGACAGAGAGAGGCCATTCATGGGGAAACTGGTGACCTGGAGGAGTTCTGAAATTAATGGTACCCTGAAAAGTTAACGTCCTAATTTTATAATTGTTTAATAGGATAAATTATAATTGTATAATTGTTTAGTAGGATGCTAACAGGGAAGCAGGGTGAGGGGTCTATAAGAACTCTGTTGTGTTTGCTACTCTTCTGTACATTTAAAATAACTAAAAATATATAAATAAATAAAGTACTGCTCTAATTCCAAATGGCCAAGTGCAGCTGGAAATGCCTCCTGGCATTTGCGATGTGAATATACAAAACGACCCTGCTCTGTAAGGCAGAAGAAAATCTCCTCTTTCAGGAAGGAGCTGCCAAGAAGTCTTACAGAATATTAGGCAGGCTTAGCGCTCTCAATGTGGGAAAGAAACCAATAAATCACCCCGAATCCTAAGGAGATTATCGATGGTTTTTACTCCGCGATCCAGTTTCTATCTCCCAGCTGATCAGAAGTAATAAAGACGTGCGGGTTGAAGGCAGAGTTGGTCTGCATTTACGATGCTCGTTTGCGTTTATTATTCTGTAAAACTTCCAAAAGCTTGGCTTTACCTTTAATTCAACAGCAAGAACCAAATTGAAGTAATCAAATCAAGCTGCTGTTATTCTGTAAAGCCATTTTGCTGGACCCCTGCTTTGAGTAAATGATTTCTATTAACATGCAGATTTGCTGGGGATTACCAGAAAGTCTCTCCAAATAATCATCAGAAGATCTCTTTCTAAAGAATACTTTTCTCTCTGACTTGGACCAGGATTCAGTCCATAAATCTCTCTCTTCTACTCAGGGACAATTCAGGGTTGCTCCGTGAGCAGGATGAGAAAACAGGGACTTCTTATTCACAGAGCCAAACCAAACCGCAAATACAAACCCCTGCTTCCTCCCCGGCATCCTGCATGCAAGATTGTAAAGCTGAGTGACACCAGTCATAAGGAAAAAGTAGTTCAGGAGGCTGAGTGTTAGCAGTAAGTGTGCACACATGCGAGTGTATGTAAGGGGGGAGTAAAGTGTGGGTTTTCTGTTGTTTTTCATTTAACTGCACTAAATATGCACTTTGGCATAAGAATTGGAGTTGAAGGTAAGGAGAAAGAGCTTCAGAGTCCACTGCTGTTTAGCTTTGGGTGGGTCCCTTAAACTCTCTGAGCCTCTCCCATTGAACTGCCTTAATAAGGATGAAAGTTATACCTACCTATAGGGCTGTTGTCAAGATTAAATGAGCAAAAAATCCATACAAGCCAAGGGTGGTGGTGTAGGCTTATAATGCCAGTACCTGGGAGGCTGCGACAGAAGGATCACATGTTCGTTCCTCAGCTACTTAGTGAGGCCCTCAGCAACTTAGTGAGACCCTGTTCCAAAATAAAGAACAAAAAATAGGGCTAGGGGTGTAGTTCAGAGGTAGAATGCCCCTGGGTTCAATCTCCAGTTCTGAAAAAAAAAAAAAAAAAAAGTCCATATAAGAGCGAACTCATTAAAGGGCAACTATAGAAAGCTGCTAAGATTTTTCCCATTTTATTTAAAAAGTATATGGGTCATCACCTCGGTATGGGGGTGGGGAGCGATTTCCAGGACCCCTGGGGATATCACAATCTGCAGAAGCTCAAGTACTTTATATAAAGTGCTATCGTATTTGCATAGAACCCACAAACTTTCCTATATTTTAAATCATCTCTGCCCTACCTTTTCTATAGCACATGTAGGAAGAAAGGGCTTCACTAACGCCAAAGAGGGGCTTACCTCTTGAAGCACACCCAGGCAGGGCACACCACACTGGAACATGTTCTGCATTGCACAGTCGCAACTCTGGAAGCACACCTGGGCGTGGCACAATACACCCTGGTGTCTCGGGCAACAAGCCGGCACCCGCACAAGGCGCAATGCGCAGGCGCACTGCCTGCCTCCGGCCCACCCATCCACAGCCAGAGTACGCTTTAACAACTGCGGCGAGTCCTCAGCAGCCTGAGAGCTACAACTGTCAGCACCTGAGACCCGACAGCCCCAGCTTCATCCGCCCAGTTCCTTGCCAAGCTGCCATTCCGACCACTGACCACCCACCACCAATAATGTGCTAATGCTGGCTCTGGCTCCGCAGAAGACCTTGGCCCCATAGTGCCAGGCAATTCCTCACTTTGGTTTTGACCACCTGCACACTTCCTCTGGGTCAACCAGAAGACCTGGACTCACGACTGACCCGGACCTGAGACCCCGACACAGCCAACTGAGCTCGGTGGTAAAGGGACTGCCTATCCTGCCTTTCCTGGTTATACAAATCAATCAATCAATCGATCGATCGATCAATCAATCTCTCTCTGCCCTAAGACGACGTAAGTTTGTGTGGAGTGTTAATGAATGGAGAACCTGTCTTGGTCATGATTCTTGAAATGAGGGAGACGGTGTTTTAATTCTTTCCACGATCCAAGTCTGCTCAGTACACCACGTAAATTCAATGTAATTTTAATTTACAGTGCTGTGTAAATAGTTGTGTAACAAGGATTTTAGAGGCCAGTTTTGCTAAAAAACACTGGCTTTTCACATGGGTCTGCAAATGTGAAAAAACATGTCATCTCTCCTTCCATTTTGCATCTGTCTCCTTTGCTTTCACTTTGGATTCCAGGAACCCCAGGTCTGATCAATAAACATCTTTTGATGAGTCAAAATGAGCCCAACCCTCCCAGGCCACAGCGACTTTCCTATAACTGCCAACAAGACCCCCAACCACTGCAGGGATAATAATCAACCTGACCATGGTTTGACCAACGATGCCGCTCCTCTTGTCTATATAATCCTGGATCTCATGTCAGTAACTCCAAAATCAGGGCTGGAAACCACTGGTCCCCTTGTCTTCCTGGTGTGGCCATATTGATTAAAGTTCCTTGCCTGCTTCTTGTCATTACTTTTCTGCATGGATTTTGGAGTAAGTGGCCTGACCTGATTTGTTGAGACCCTCAGAGCTAGATCTCTGGCCTACTAGGAGTCTGCTAACAGTTGTTATGCTATGTTATTTGGGGAATAATAATGGGAAAAAAGTGTACATATTCAATACAGTTACATTTTTTTTCTCTAATATTCTTGATCTGTGGTTGGTTGACTCTTTAGCTGGATAGCCTGCAGATATGGAGAGCAGAAGCAATCTCTATGCCCATCAATGGGGAAATGGTTAATCTTATGCGCCCATTAAAATAATTTCTCTAAAGACTATAGCAAGCAATAACAATGTTGAGAAGAAAAGCGTATCACAAACTGTTATGCACATTATAACTGTAAAAACATAAGAGTTATTTGTCATAGACAAATAACTAAAAAAGAGCACAGAAACATTAAAAGAGTTGCATTTAGATTGTGCCATTATAGGTGATCCCCTCCTTTTTTCCAGCTTTTTAATAATGATTTTTTAAATTTTCCCTCTAAAATGAAAAACTGAGTTGTATGGTTGTTTGGTTGATTTGCTTTGGTTTTGGTACTGGGGACCGAACCCAGCAGTGCTCGATCACTGAGCTATATTCCCAGCTCTTTTTATTTTTTTTTTTATTCTGAGTCAGGGTCCCTCTAAGTTGCCCAGGCTAACCTTGAACTTGCTATCCTCCAGCCTCTGGAGTAGCTGGGATTACAGACCTGTGCCATCACTCCAGGCTCAAAGTGAACATTTTTAAGAAAAGAGTAACAGCAAGAAGAGAGATTTTGTGGCCTTTTACCCTGCAAAATCCTAACTTTTTTGATCCTTTACCTCTCTGGTCTGCTTCTCCCCTACTCCCACCTCATCTAAAGTGACCCAGGAGCTTCATTTAGAAGATCACTGATTCCCAGTTTAGGGAAGATACTTAATCTCCACCACCCCAACCCCTCTCCACATCTTTTAAGGATTTAGTTTTTATATGTACAGAACTGATGTAAATGTTTGGATCTATTTTATTTGCAACCTGACTTCATAACAGGCAAATTCTGCCACTCCATCTACTACAAATAGTAAGCAGTGAAACTAAATACAAAAGTAATAAGCAAGGCGCATTATTACACATTTTATTTCTGTAGCTACTAATTACAACTGATGTTTTGCCATTCTTTCTGCAACTGGCTGTTCTCCTGCCTTCCTTGATAAATATATGTTGTAGGTACAAGATTGGGTCTAATGAGAAATGAACTGCATTTTTCTTTCAGTTGCATGTATTATCACACCAACAAGCAACCCAGAAAATCAACTTTCGGTTAGTTTCTAGAGTCACCCAGCAATTCTATCTTTGGAAATAGCCTTTTTCTTTAAATAATAAAAAAAAGCAACAAAAAATAGCCCTTAGACCACTCAGGGTAGGAGGAAGTAGGACTTTAGAGAATATGAAGATTCTTCTCAATTTTGCCAAAGTTCTAATGAAACCTATGAAAAGGTTGCATGCGTGATGTCTCCCATCCCCTCCCCATCAGCAGTAGCAACAAGATTTGTCTAAGGAAAATCACAACTGCCCAGACCTGTGATTGAAAGGCTTTTTTAATCCTGAGCTTGCCTCTGCTATTTATAGCCCTCCTCACGGAGCCAGAGACTCAGGGACATTCCTGCGTCCCTGGGGAAGAGGCTGTTGACTTGTTATTTTCCTCTAACTCTGCCAGTCCTTGCCTCTCCCAAGATGATGGTCAGCCAGTTTAATGTGAACCCTTGTCCCTTCCCCACCACTCCCAACTATAACATTCATTTTCTTGAACTGTGGAGGTAATTTGCACTTTCTACATTTGTGTGTGTGTGTGTGTGTGTGTGTGTGTGTGTGTGTGTGTGTGTTTTGCTGGTAATAGAACCCAGGAATATTCTACTTCTGAGCTCCACTCCCAGCCCTATTTTATACTTTTATTTTGAAACAGGGTTTCACTGAGTTGCAGAGGCCTTAAATTCCTGAGGCTGGACTAGAACCTGTAATCCTCCTGTCTCAGCCTCCCAAGTACTGGGATTACAAGCATGTGCCACCATGCCCAGCTCATTTTCTACATTTTAAAATAAATTTCAGGAGCTAGTGAGGAAGAAAGAGATGATCAAGACGCAGCCCAAAAGATGATAATGTCTTCCAGGGGAGGCCCAGATTTCATCCATGTCCATGTCTCCATAGCCTAGCACGGCACCTGGTAAAAGCAATAATAACAAAACAATCAGTATTTGAAATCTTTACATGCATCAATTATTTAATCATTAAAGCAACCATATAAGCAGACACTATGATTTTTCTTCATATAGACAAAAGGGAACCAAGGCTCAGAGAGGTAAGTAGATTGTCCAAAGTCGCTCAGCCAGGACTAGAATTCAGGTCTCCATGCCAAATCCCATACCCTTAACCACTGTGCTACACTGCTTCAGAGCACACTGAAGGTGCTTAACAGATGTTGGCTGCATGGCTAAAAGAATGCATGGACCCCGCCCCCTCCACCCCCCACTCCCGGGGCAGTGTTATCTTGTTTTGGGCATGGTCCTAGGCCATGCTGTGAAAGAAATTTAGATTTATGTTATTCTATATCTACATCTCCTTCTTTGTCAGAACTGGTCTTTCAAAGTCAGAGCCCAAATTTTCACACAAAGAGTGTTATAGTTAGACATAGACTGTCCCCTGAAGAGCTCATGTAGTAATGCTCAGGGTTGATATAAGGGTTCTAATCTCATCAGTGGATAAATCCATTGTAATCGATTTACTGAGTGGTAACCTGGTCAGGTGGGGTATGGCTGGAGGAGGTCGATACTCAGGGGTGTGACCTTAGGGACTGTGTATGTGTCCTTGAATTTCCTTGCTTGCTCTTCTCTCTCTTGCTTCCACCCTGGACAATGTGAGACCAGAGTCTTACTCTCTCCCTCTCTCTGCCTTCTGCCACCATGCCCTGAGTTCTGCAGACTTGGCTTCACATGGATTGAACTCTTGAAATCTCTAGGACTGTGAGCAAATAAATCTTCCTCTAAGTTGTGTGGTCAGGTTTATCCAGTCATAGCAATGGGAATGCTGACCGAAGCAGAGAGGCTTACCATTGGGACTGAAACTACAAACCCTCATGTGGGGAGCATGCTCAGCACTTCCTTAGAGTATGTCAAGGGCAACTCACCTGTTAACTTCCTTCACTGGTTTCCCTAGTGGGCTTTGTGCTGCTATAACAGAATACTACACACTGGGTAATTTATAATGAACAGAAATTTATTTGGCTCATGGTTCTGGAGGCTGGGAAGTCCAACATCAAGCACACATGGTGAGAGAAAGAGCAAGTGGGGTCCAGACTTGCTTTTAAAAAAACAAACCAACAAGCAAACAAGCTCACTGTTGTACTAATTTATCTCCCCTATGGTGACATTAATCCAGAATACTTAAGAGCTAATCATCTCTTAAAGGCCCTGCCTCTCAACACTGCTGCATTAGGGATTAAATTTTCAACACATGAAATTTGGGGGCTACATTCAAACCATAGGTCTGGGTTACTTGGAGCAACCTTGAGATTCCAGGGAATAAATAGGAAGAAAACCTCATTCTGTGCTAGAGAGAAGATGTTCCATCAGCAAGTTTCAGAAGTAGAAGATTACCCCTGGAAGCACCGCCTAAATGATGTTCTCCAAGGCTGGATGGATTGAGCATTCTCGGTGTCATAGCCCATGGCAACACTGAGAGATGCTGGAATCTTTAGGAGGCGGGGCTTAGTAGAAGGAAGTTAGGTCATTAGGGGCGTGTCCTTGGAGGGGGCCATGAGAGCCCAGCCCCTTTCTGTGCCTCTCTTTGCTTCTCAGCTGCCATGAGGTGAGTAGACCGCCCCATCCACCTGCTCCCACTACGATGCACTGAACTGCCACAGGCCCAAAATGACAGGGCCAAGCCACCATGGACTGAAACCTCTGGAAATGTGAGCCAAAGTCAACCTTCCCACTTCTCAAGTTGACTATCTCAGATATCTGTCACAGTGACAGAAAGCTGACTAACTCATCCTGTAATCTCAAAATCCCAACTTCTGCTAAAGAAAATAAGACAGACTGATACATTTATACATGGACATAAACTCAAAACCCCAAACCATATAATACCTATGTTATCCTAGATGCATATGGAAGTCCTAAGGCTAGAGAAGACTATCTGTCAACAAGCAGGTGACAGCCAGGAGAGAGTACGGAGAATGGGCCAGGGGTCCCGATAAAGGGTCTTTCTTTTAAAAATGATTGAAAACAGATATGAAAACGTATTAACAGTTGTAAATTCTAGATACCATGGTAATTGGTGTGCTTTTCAGGGTCTTTAAAGTTTTTCAAATAAAAAGAAAAGATACAGAGGTAGATTGTTTACATTATTTCTCTGAATGAAAAGAAAAAAGGACACAGGAGAGTTTCTGGCAGCACAACAATCCGCAAGCTCCCTGTGCGGCGGGGAGCTCCCGTCCATGATCCTGGGAAAGAGGGGCCCCAGGATGGCACAGCGTGAAGGCGCCTTCACCAGGCAAGGAATTCTAGGTTCAGAGAGAGGTTGGCTCAAACACTGCTTCAAATTTTTGCCAGAGAAAAATAAACTTTATATGACCCTGAACACACATGTACACACACATACATATTCCTGAAATCAAGTTCCACCAAACCATCTTAGCTAGCTATGCTGCAGTCTATATTTTGTTTGTTTGTTTCGGTAGGGATTGAACACAGGGGCTTTCGACTTCCAAGCTACACCTCCAGCCCTTTTTATTTTTAATTTTAAAACAGGATTTCACTAAGTTGCTAAGGGTCTCACTAAGTCGCTGATCCAACTTGTGATCCTCCTATCTCAGCCTCCCAAGTACTGGGATTACAGGCCCATGTCACAGCTCCCAACTTGCTATTTCTCTATCTTTAAAAAATGCTGACTCTGTCGGGTGTGGTGCTGCATGCTTATAATTCCAGTACTTGGGAGGCTGAGACCCGAGGATCCCAGGTTTGCAGCCAGCTCAGGTACTTAGTGAGGCCTGCCACAACTTAGTGAGACCCTGTTGCAAAAATAAAGAATAAAAAATAGGACTAGGCATGTAGCTTGGAGGTAGAATGCCCCTGGGTTCAATCCCCAGTGCCGCAAAAAAAAAAAAAAAAAAAAAAAAAAAATGCTGATTGAGACCTACCACATTGACTTTGTGACCTCTGAAATAGAATCCTATTATTGAAAAAGCACAGGGTAGATGATCTTTAAGGTCCCTTGGTGGCCAAAGGGTCTGTGCCTCCTTTGAGGCTCACTCCCCTCGTTCCCTCTCCTCCCCACCTGAAGTTGGAAACGCGGCACCTGATGAGGGACTTGACAGCCGGCCCACCACACAGAGCCCTTGCCTTTCTCCTCCTGTGTGACCATTGCATCGCTCGTCCATGAGCACGGGCAGGACGGAGTAGGTGAAATCCACTTCCCTTCATTAACAGCTCTGACAAAAGGCAAAGGAGGGAAGGATCATGGTGACGACCGGCTTGGGCGGTTTCCGTGGCTTTGAATTACCCAAACCACTCCAGTTTCAGAGGCAACTGAGTTCCGACTATTGGTGCAGCTGAGCAAGATACTCACTGCACAAGGGCCCTGGACCACGGGGGTGCTAGGCAGGGGCTCAAATCCAGCCTGCATCCTGTTTGCCAAACCTGGTACCCCACACAGGGCCAAGACCTCTTAGTTCACACAAAGCCACTGTATGGGTAAGGGCCCCGTTACACACGTCATTTCACAACTCAGCTTTACGAGCAAGTGTTGGGTGGAAAACACTAAAACTGCCAAAGAGAAGAGAAGAGGAAAAAACTATCTTTAAAAAGGAGTTGCACCTGGAGACGAGATTGTAGCAGAAGGCAGAAGATTGAGTCGAGCTCTGTCCTGGCACAACTTTTGCTGGTGGCAACCAGCCGGACGGCTCACCTCAGTAAGGGCCCATCTGATGGAGCTTAGAAATCCTAGCCCGGAGGTGGACTACTTTCCAAATGTTGTTTGAGTGGCAGGGGTTTTTCTCTGTCTCCCCAGAACTCACTTTCCAAGGGGACTTTCACAGTCTGAGGATACTTGTCATCCAAGTGAATTTCTTGTCCCTGTCACCTTGTCATACTGCCACGTAGACGTTGCTCTGGCCACCGCCAGCACAGCAAGCTGGTCCTTCCGTGGGGTGGGGTTAATGGCCCAGGGCGGTGTGCTGGAGGTAGCAGTTTGTAATGTAAAGAGGCTGAATTGTTTGTTTTACAGTCAAGTGACAAATTATTTAATTAGCGCATATGCCCTTTGTCTCCACAGCTGTGATCCTCCGTACTAATTGCAAAGCGGTCTTCGTGGATTGTCGATATAGGGCTCCGCCATGCTAGTGTGATCATTACCAAACAGCCATTATACCCCTGCACCAGGCCTGAAAATGAGACCAATTCCACCACGTGGAGGGGAGAAAACCACACTTCCAACCCTGGACAATACTATGTAGCCGCAACCATCTTCCAGGAGAGACAGAGAGAGAGAGAGTATTCAAGATAGAAGTGCTTCTTTGAGGTCTTCCCCTCACAGCTGGGGCCACCACTAGCTCTGGTCTGAACCTGACCCCACCTCGCCCCCGGGAACCCAAAGCACAGGCTGGTCAGGAGATTCTGCCTAGTCGCCTGCCTGTCCACCTGCCACTTACAGAGGCAAACTTTCTCCTCTCTTGCATCAAATATGCTCCACAGTTCCGCAAATGCAGAACTCAGAACCTCATGCCCACCTCTGGATAAATCTTGGAGTCCAACGGGGCTTAGTTGCTTATCAACAAACACTAATGACCACAAGTAACAACCGAATATCCGTAGAACCAGGAAGAGCCAAGCCCACGATCTCCAGGCTGGGAGGGTGCTGGCCAGGGAGATGGGGATGGTGGCTGGGGTGTGACACCCAATCCCAGATGGGTGTAGAGGGTGCATCTACCAGACCTGGGAGGTGGCAGTACCATCTCCAAATCTTCCAGTAAACACTTTGTTTGCTGCTAAAAAAAAAAAAAAAGAAAAAAGAAAACAAAAAAAAAGCAATAGGTGAGCCGGGCGTGATGGCACATGTCTGTAATCCCCAGTACTTGGGAGGCTGAGACAGGAGGATCGCAGGTTGGAGGACAGCCTCAGCAACCTAGTGAAACCCTGTTTCAAAATAAAAACATGAAAAAAGGGGGGGGGGGGGGGTGTAGTTCAGAGGTAGAATGCCCCTGAGTTAAATCCTCAGTACAAAAAAAAAAAAGTCCAATAAAAGCATACAAAACCCATTGGAGAAGGGGCTTGGGCAGAGGAGGAAATGACTCTGAGCCGCCTGGCATCATGGGTAATGGCTCCTGGTTTGAGCCGCAAGTTGGGAGGAGGATCTTTTAGCACCTCTGGGACCCGGCAACACATGTCAGCCAGCAAGGCCAATTAGCCACCTTTGCAGAAGGCAGCTACCCGGCTATTTTCTCATTATCCTCTTAACACCCTGCGAAGCAGGCAGGAGGTGGCTGATCCCCACCAGGTGAGGGAGGCCTGTGGGGAGGGAGGGAGGTTGCCAAATGGAGCACAGGACAGGTACCCCGGTAAGCTCGGATTTCAGGGAACCAGCTATCCTTTTTAGTTTTCACTGTTGTTTTTTTTCTGAAATTTGAATGTATCTGGGCATCCTGTGTGTTTATTTGCTAAGTCTAGCATTCCTGGAGGAGGAGGAAGAGGAGGAAGAGGAGGAGGAAAAAGAGGAGTAGGAGGAAGAGAAGGAAGAGGAAGAGGAAGAAGAGAAGGAGAAGGAGAAGGAGAAGGAGAAGGAGGGAGAGGAG
>PVLC010031994.1:0-18459 GCA_004027655.1 Graphiurus murinus | reverse complement strand
GTAGGATGGCCTGTGTTCAAATCTCAGTTCTGTTGGTTTTTCACTGGACAACCTTGGGCCAGTTACTCAACTTGCTTCAGTGTTCTTATTTGTAAACCAGACACAAGAATGGTACATACCCAAGAGGGTTGATTTGTGGATTAAATTTAATAGTCTCTGTGAAGTGTTTAGCACAATGCCTATCACCAAATCCTACATGCTCAATGGAAGCTATTACTATTATCTGGCTCACTAAATAAGGAATAAGTACTCAATTTCATGTTTTTTGGCTGTAACTCAACACATATGAGCAGTGTACTGTCTGCCAAAAGCTCGCAGTACCATCTTGAGCTGCATCCGTGGAGATGCAGCGTCCAGATGGAGGAAAGATGGAGTCCTGCTGCTCAGACCTCACTCGGGGCTGAAGGCAGTTCTGGGCACCCCATGGTAGTAGATCCCATTAAGAGGGAGCATGTACACAGCATATCAGGAGGATCTGGGAACTTCCGCTCTCCTGGGATGGAGGAAAAACCTATTTTGTTTAAAGAAGGGGAGTTAAATGGGAAGTGACATCATGAATGAATGTTTTTATTTATCCTATATTGTGTGTGTGTGTGTGTGTGTACATACGTATATGAAATTTATCCTATGTATCAGGCCCTAATGTAAAAGCTGGGGGCACATAAATCAATGGTGATAGATAACAAAAAGAAAAATGAAGAGTGACTGAGGCTCAGGTAGTGTAAAGTGAAGTGCCCCTTTGGACAGAATAGTTAGGTTGGGTTCCACTGAAAAATAAATCCTGACCAGAGACCTAATGAAGAGCTACATTTGTGTATTAGAGAAAAGCTTTACAGGCAGAAAGAGCAACAAGTACAAAAGACCTTCAAAAGGAAACTTGTACAATAAGTCAAGAAGGAAGAGTAAAAAGGTCAACATGAAGCAGGGTGAGAGGGAGGAACTGGAGATGAACTGGCTCGAGATGCCACCACACAGCGTCTTGCTGACTGTGGCGAGGTCTTGTCCTGTAAGTGAAATGAAGGGTCATTCAAAGGATTTCAGCAGAGAAACAGCCGGATGCCTCTTTTAAGGCATCACTATAGCTGCCAGATGGATAACTGACCCAGTTTGGGAATTGGCAAGGGTAGTAACACTGGCGAATCTGCCTAGGAGGCTCCCATGGTACTCTGCGAAGAGATGGCTATGGCTTTTGGGTTGATTTGAGGCACTGGTGACTAAGGACATAGCGAATGCTTGCATTCAAGACATTTTTTTTCATTTTTTAAAATTAATTGGTGCATTGTAATCATACGTCTTTGTTAGGTACAAGCTGATAAAGGCATATATGCACACATTTCTTAACTGAAGGTGATTGACATCGACCAGGGGTGAGGCACCCTAATGCACATGATGTGCTTTCACAAATATATCAAAGTCAATCACTAAACTGAACTTGAGAAGGAGGGAGGGCGAGAGAGTGGGGTGGGAATTGGGGAAGGGGTTAAACACGACATTTTTTTTAAGTAGAGCTGATGTAAGTCAGCTTAGATAGGAATTAGATATGAAGCATAAGAGAAAGGAGTCTAGGATAACTCCAACACTTTTAGATTGAGCTTTTAGAAAAATGGGATTGCATTTACTGAGATAGAGAAGACAGGAGAAAGGGCAGATTTTAAGGGAAGAAGCTAAACCTCTAATTCTGTGTATATTAAGTTTGAGGTGTCTATTGGAAGCCAAGTTGTCAATTGGATATATGAGTGTGGAGGTCAGGGGGGAGGGACATGATAAGAGCTATAAACCTGAGTGTTATTGGCTCATGTAAGATTGCATTTAAACCCCTCATAGATCGTGTGTGTGTGTGTGTGTGTGTGTGTGTGTGTGTGTGTGTGTGTGTGTGTATTTTACTGGAGCATTCTACCTCTGAGCTATACCCCCAGCCCTTTGTTTAAAAATTTTTATTTTGAAGCAGGGTCTTGCTAGGTTGCTAAGAGTCTTGTTACCTTGCTGAGGCTAGTCTCAAACATTCGATCCTCCCGTCTCAGCGTCCCAAGTACTGGGATTACAGGAGCTTGTCACCATGCCTGGCTCACAGATCTTAATAGTTGTATAGGGAAGATGAACTCCCCTCCATGGCCAAGAGGACAGGACTGAAGCCAACAGGTAGAATGATTTAAAAAAAAAAAAATGGAGCCCGGTGTGGTGGCACACGTTTGTAATCCCAGCATTCGGGAGGCTGAGACTGGAGGATCCGGGTTCGTGGCCAGCCTCAGCTACCTAGTGAGGCACTCCGCAACTTAGTGAGACCCTGTTTCAAAATAAAGAATTAAAAAATAGGGCTGGGGGTGTAGCTCGGAGGTAGAATGCCCCTGAGTTCAATCCCCAGTACCGCAAAAATAAATAAATAAATAAAAATGGTGATTACGGCAGCTACCACTTATATGCCTGCATATTTACATATGACGTCTCATTATTTCCAAAACCTACCCTTGCAAAGGTTGAAATGATGCCCATTTTTCTCATGATGGAAGTCAGACTTAGGGAGGTGGAGTATTGTTAAATGCACTTGTTACGGCCCCCTGGCTAGTAAGTAGCTGATCTGAGATTTTACTCCAGGTCTTCTCAACTCTAAAGTTCATGTTCTTATTGCTCCACTTGATATTGGGAGCCAGATCACAGCTCCGTTGAATGGAGTGGCCTTGTTTCAGTTTGAAAGATGCAATTTACTGAGCAACTCTGCCAGCCCACCCCCAGCGGCCAGTGGAGCCTGTCGTGTGGTGGGTCACTTCAGGTGCCAGTGCTGCCCCTGCCAACACACAGGGCACAATGGCCACACATGTCTAAAAGCAGGGAACGGTCACTTTGAACCACAGAGTTAGGGAGGTAAGGCTCTTCTGAACACTGCCTGCAGTTTAAGTGAAGACTTTACCAAAAGACTCTTGTTGATTTCCTTTCCGGGTTCCAGAGGAACGAACGGCGTAACAGTGTGCACCCTGCTGGGAGCACACAGAGAAGGGGGTGATATGCAGGTAGGCATCCGTTCATTCAACACCGGCCAAGTAGCAGGCCGTCTTCAGTAGGCACTGGCGCAGCCAAATGAGTTCTGTGGATTCCAGCTCAAAAAGGAAATCTGAGATGACTAGTCCAAGATTCTGTAGCTAATGCACTTTATAGTTGAGACTTTCATTTGAATTCGGGGCTTCTAGACCCCAAAGCTTATGCCTACCGCACTGCACTCTTGAGAAAAGGAAGGGAAAAACTTCATTACCTTAGTATCCCAGGAATGCAGTTCCAGGCGTGGCCAGCAGAGGGAACCACGTACCTGGTTTCTGCAGCCCACGGCCTGAAGCCATGTTGAATGAGCAAATGTCTGCACCCGACTCCGTGAGATCTAAATGTCTCCTTGGCAGGAAATCCGCGAGGAGCACGACGGGGTTGTGCAAACAGCCGTACAATGTCCGCTTGTGTGTGTGCACTCGGCTTCTCCCATGTCGCCCACAATGCTGTTTTTTTTATAATGAGGCTCTGTGGACCCCTGTGCCTTGTCATGCAAAGGGAGTGACCTGTGTTTGTCATAAATGGCCTCTTGTATGATTAATAGCCATGCGAATGAGCCCAGAGCAGCCATTCAGCACCCAGCTTCCCCTCTTCACTGAGGCGGAGGTCGGCCTCGGCTTTCTTCCCTCTACTCCAAAGCAACAGGGCAGAGTTTATTGCTGAAAGGAAACTGACTTGTTTGCATTGTGGTTGTAGTTTCGCAAATGCACGGCAGGGGGCGCAGATAACTAGTATTTGTTGCCTAGAGAGTAAACTGTTCTATGGAATGAATGCCAGATTCTACACCAGATTCTTTACCCACATCCTCTTACTTACATGTAACAACTGTAATTGGAAGTATTGCAATTTGCATTTTACCATCAAAGATCAGATCCTAAAGAGTAGACAGACTCTCCCAGGGTCTGCACTCCGTATGCTGTTTCCACTAGATGAGCAGCTGAGTCCATTGTCCGCACGCTTAGATACACCTTCCTCACTCCGCCTGGCTGTCTACAAACTGAAATGTATGGTTTTAAAATAGATGAGAGATTTCCATCCCTGGGCTTCAGTGTATTTATTGTCCCTCCCAGAAATATGTCAGTCTCTGCATACTTCATTTTATCAGAAGGCTGATTCTTATCAGATTCTCAAAGTAGTCTGGGATCCTAAAACAAAAAGATCCAGCACTGTACAGTGTTTTTAGTTGGAGACATGCTTATTTTCCTGTTCTTCTCTTTTTTCTGCTGGGCTTGTTTGTAGTTGATACCTTTGTGATTATGACTCTGTCCGTGACATCAATGAAGCCAGGCATGGTGACACACACTTGTAATCCCAGCATTTGGGAGGCTGAGACTGAAGGATCCGGGTTCGCGGCCAGCCTCAGCTACTTAGTGAGGCACTCCGCAACTTAGTGAGACCCTGTTTCAAAGTAAAGAATAAAAAATAGGGCTGAGGGTGTAGCTCGGAGGTAGAATGCCCCTGGGTTCCATCCCCAGTACTGCAAACAAACAAACAAACAAACAAAACCATCAATGAAGGGTGCCATGTCTAAGTGTTTGGAGCTTGGGTGGGGAGGAGTGGCAAGGAGCCATCCAAATGGGTGGCCCACGGCAAATGAATTCTGCCTAGGTGTCAGGAAAGAGCTTTCTAGGAGGAAATGCTATTTGACTTGCTTGAAAGACAGAGAAGATGTCCACAGGCAGCGAGGGAAAGGGCGTTCCGGCAAAGGAAACAGAAGTGAGAAAACAGAACAAGAAGGAGGCAGAGCCCTTGGCAGGGCCATATCCTCGCATGACTAAAGTAGAGAGGTTCAGAGGGGCTTCGAGGAGAGCTGGAAACTTGAAAGGGAGCCTCAGGCTAGGGTTTCCAGCTTTGACTACCACCTGAAATGTTGGAAGTGTCTCCACTGAAATATGCTTTCCTTCGGCCCTGTTGACTCTGAGTGCTACTTGTCCAGGGATTCAGACTCAGAAGCAGCGGGACACAGACTCCCTTCCCTGCCTGCAGTGGCGAGCTCTCCTTCCTCCACCCTTCCTGTGCTGGGGTTAGGTCTGTGGTCTTCATGGCTGGCTGGGTTCAAGCCAGGACTCTGACTTTAACATGTCAGTTTTGTTTGCAGTAGATAGCTTGAAACCAAGGCAACGGCTCCTTCAGAAACGGAGACAAAGGCAGAGCCACGCCTGTCTCTTGAGATTTCAAGTGGGGTCTGGGCTCTTTGGAGGTTCTTGGTGCTTGAGATTTAATAGAGCATGCAAACTTCCCTTGGCTTCAAATTCTTCGGGGTTTTAGGATGTGAAATGGCCTTTGGTGATTTTTTTTCTTATATTTATATAACTGTTGACAGTCTCCATGTTGTCAAATAAATCTGACCTGGGAACTAATTTCCCTGACGCTTTGACATGTCAATTCCAAAGCCAGCTCTGGTACCCAGGTGGGCCCCTGTTTAAGGAAACCCAGCATCTCAAAACCTTGACCAAGTCAGTCCGTGGTTCTGGAGCTGCTGAATTCTTCAGGAGCTTTAACTCCTCAGGACTCTACCCAGCACTACCTTGTCTCCTGGTGCCTCAGCCTGAGAGGTCGTATATCACTGTGTGCAGAGAACTGCAGATGGAGGCAGAGAAATTTCAAGAACAGATGTGCGATATGGCTACCCATACAATGAAAGTCAGGCAGAGACAAGGAAAAAGCCTTTAAAAATATATCTATAATATAGTATTATACATAATACATATATGTATATTATATAACAGAAATGGAAGAGATTTAATTTACCAGCCTTTATTTCACCCATGACATTTCCTGTAACTCATTCAGAGACTGGTGAGTGAGCCGAGGATCCTAAGGTATCCTGAGTTGGAGTGGTGGGAGGGGAAGGAGAGGTGAAGCTACTGACTGGAGATGATACAGAACAACTGCATGAAAGAGGAGGAGCAAGAGCAAAGGCGTGGGTCTGGGGAGGTGGTGGAGGAGAGGGAAGTTAAGCCAAGGGCTGGCTGGCAGAGGGATCTAAGAGGGATCTCAGAGGGTGCTGAGCTTTCTGGCTGATAGCATCAGAAGGAACGCTGGTGCCTCTCACACACGGGGGAGGGTGGCAAGTGAGGGTAATATGGTCACCGCCGAGTTGCTGTGCCTCTGCGGAATCCACCCAGATGTGTGCGCCTGCAGCTGAGGACAGAGGTGAGAAGTTAAAATTGGAGTCAGGAGGGTCTTGATAGACAGAGTGAGAAAATGTGTGGAGAGAGAACACTGGACACCAAAAGTAGACAGGAGGGAGGGACCTCGAGGGGTGAGGAGAGGGAGCCAGGAGACGGGTTTATGAGCAGTTCAGGAGGAGGGTTTCAGCAGCAACACATTGTCAAGTTCTTTCATCCAGCTCCGCACACCTAGGAAGAGGGTCCTGGCTATTGCTTATAGAAATCCCAAAGAAAGAACTCTGGAGAAAGGAGCTTGTCATCCAAGAGAACTGACTCACAATGCCCCCCAGTTTGGGGTAACTTCTAGGCGTTCCCTTTCATTTTCCAGACTGAAGTTGAAGCCACCCAAGAGAGCTGGAACCTCTTGGCCAATATGACGTAGTGATCAAAGGGCATTTCCAAGACCAGCACCTGGGGCTCTCAACTCCGTCCTGCCTGTGGCACCTCTTTCCCTTTGAAATTTCAGCAGAACTGGCCTGGTGGGCTGAGACTGTCAGCCTTCCTAGGTAAGGAGCAGATATTTCAAGCAGTTTCCTCATAACCATGTTCTTGATTTCACAAGTGAAAGCGAACAAATTCCCTAATAATTTCTCAGCGGTGGGCTGGTCCACAGCCGAGCCCCAGTGGGTTTGATTGCTTCCATACAGGCATCTGAAATTGAGGGACGTGTTGACTTTCGTCCTAAAAAAAAAATTAATTTGCCCTTATTTCTTGGAGATATTTGCTGCTGTAATATTGGTGTTTATGGGAAAATTAGCTGTGATGAGGTAATAGTCTATTTTAGAAAACTGAACTCAGATATTGAGAGGGCTATTTTAGACCTGCACTTAATTGTTCAATTCCATAATGGTCTCTGGGTATTTTTTTTTTTTTTTGAGAATTCCCATGGATTACCTTACAACTGGACTCTAGCAGCTTGTATTCCTCAGGGAACGACAAGCCCTTCTGAGGGACACCACGGTATTAATGATCGATGAGAATATTCAAAGCATTTTCCCATTTGAGTGCCATTACTTGTAGTGTTAAAACGTTTTGAAAACACATTTTAGCCATTAACTCATTTTTATTGTCAGATGAAAGTGCTTAATAGACTCACTCCACTTCAGTTTTCCTCCTTCATCTTGGAATGAAATCATCTGTTGGATTCTTGGCAACGCATTCGACCACGGAACAGAAAACCTCATGACTTCATTACAAAAATGGCAGATAGGGGAAGGGCTTGCTGCCCAGCCCAGCCCAGCCCAGCCCTCTAATATCGTTCATCTGGCTTAGCAAACTCAGTCTCCTGGAATTACAAGCTGAGCTACTTGTAATTCCATTGATGCAGCCCCCAACCTGAAAAGCTGTTACATATATCATTTCTTTAGTTGAGAAGCACTTAAAAAATATATATATATGTATATGTATATATATATATAATTTTATAAGTGCATTGCAATTATACATCGTAGGTTCAGTTTCATACAGACATGCATGTACACAACTTGCGATGTGTTTCTTTCCACATCCCATCCCAGTCTCCTCTCCTCCCTCCCTGTACATGGCAGTGGAATCAGTCGCGATGCCTCCACCTATTGCCATAGTAGTATATTTGATCTTTCCTTCCTCAATCCTCCTTTTCCCCCTTCCTGACTGTCTCCCCCAAACCTCCTCCACTACTTCACAGGTCTTTCTCCACATTCTTTAAAGCCCCTTATGTTTCCTATTTTCTCTCTAACTTCCACATATGAAAGAAAAATTATGACTCTTGACTTTGTAAGATTGGCTGATCTCACTTCGCATAATATTCTCTTGTTTTATCCATTTTCCTGCACATGACTTGGTTGTGTTGTTCTTCATGACTGAGTAGAATTACATTGTGTTTATATACCACATTTTTCTTTTTCATCCATTCATCTATTGACGGATGTGTGGGTTGGTTCTATAATCTGGCTATTGTGAATTGTGCTGCTATTAACAGGGGTATGCATGTAACACTATAGTATTCTGACATTAATTCTTTTGGAAGGACATGGAGGAGTGGTATATCTGTATCATATGGTGATTCTATTCCTAGGTTTTTGAGGAACCACCATACAGATCTTCGCAGTGGTTGTACTAATTTACAATCCCACCAACAGTGGTTGTACTAATTTATAATCCCACCAACAGTGGTTGTACTAATTAACAAACCCACCAAGAGTATATATGAGTTCCTATTTCCCCCCATTCTTGTCAGCATTTGTTATCATTTGTATTCTTCCTGACTGCCATTCTGACTGGCGTTAAATATACCTTTCCTTTAGTCAAGAAGCACTTTGTAAAAGCCACTAATTTTGATCCTGTATAATGCAGGCTGATGGTTAACTAGAAGCTGCCAGTTTGTTACACTTGTCATTTAAAACAGCCAGGTAGTAGACGTGCTGTCCAAGAGGGCTCTGAAGTTACTAGGAGAAAGTGTCTCTGAACCTTTTGAAATGTTAGACATGTCAGCTGAACCCTTTCTGCAGGACAGCTCCCCATATGCCTGCGTATGGTTCATGGGAGGAGCAAGGGTGGTGCAGGCCTTCCAGGACAGTGTGTGGACTCTGCACACTGCTGCGTCACTGACAGTGGCTGCCACTCTGGCTGCCCCTCAGAATTCTTCCAGCTCTGACTCTTCTCAATTGGCATAAGTATACCATCTTCATTGCTCTCCGCAAACTACACCCAGTCCCCAGAAACATGCACAAAGCCCAAACTGGACTGCTTTTCTCCATTCTACTGGGGAAGCCATGGGGGTGAAAGAAACTTACTTTTTTCCAGTCTGGAAGGTTTGATGCTTGAATTTGCTGAAACAAACTGGCAGTGAATAGATTAAGGGGAGGAAAGGTGTACACACTTACTAATGTGCAAGTGCGTATGAGCCACAGGATGTATGAAATTCAAAGAAGGGCCAGATGGTTGAGCTTAAATAACCTGTTCGTAGAGGAGAAGGAAGCAGGGTCCACATGCCATTTTGGAGGAAGAGTAAAAGATTTTTAGGGGGAGGTGCATAGCCCGAGACAACATTCTCCTGGGCTGTTGATGTGGTGTCAACTCTAGTCTTTCTTCCTGCAAGTTAATCCTCTTGAAGACCTGGCCTTGGGCAGAGAGACTGGGGTGGGCGAAGGCCAGAGAGACCTTGATTCTCCTTCAGTTTAATGCACTCAGCATGTCCAGGTGTCATACTTTGGGGTATTGTTTTCTGATCCCCAGAAAAGTCTCGAGGCCTTTCGTAGCTAGGAAGTCAGACTTATGATGAAACTAGGTGGGCAGGTGGCAGCTACAGCTAAAGGCACCAGCCTGGGAGAAAAGAGACCGGGACCTATTCATGGTTCAGCCTCCAGTGCTGGCCATGCTGTCCTGTGAATAGTCCCTGGACTTCTGGAGTTCAGAAGCCAGTCAAAGTTCAATATAAACTTTGGGTATTTAGGACACAACTACCAGCATCATTATATAAAATACAGGAAAGCACTAATATAGAAATGCTTGACCATCTTTAGCTTCCCAAAAGGCCCACTATGTAGCTTTGGTTTGGCTAGTTTGTCTTGGAGGGACTGCTTGTTGGGACCCACTGGACAGAATGGCCTTCAGGATTTCTGTCCCAGTGCTTCCTACATGTGTGGTCCTGCTGTAAGTGCTAGGAACATGGTGAAGCACGAGAACAGCAGCCCTGCCCTCGACCTCACACCCAGAGACACAGGAGAAGGGGTGGAGACCTGGTGCCCCTGGTGGGTGGGCGCTTTCACAGGGTTCACGCAGTGTGTTCGATGAGCAGAGAGAAGCAGCTCACTCCAGGGAGTGGGGTTTGTTTGGGTTGGAAGGCAATAGAAAAGTAGAAGAGGCTCAGGGGGTTCTTTCTAAGAGTCTTGATTTCCACAGTCATGCTTGAAAGAGAATGTGGGGAACACAGTAGCCAGGAGCCAGTGCTGACAGGTCAGACACTGCTCTATGGCGGAGGAACCGCCGCAGCTTTCTAAATCCCGAAGGTTATCTCTTTATATCTAAAATTAGGATGATGACAGTTGCTACAGACTATGGTTGGCGTGAAAATTCAAACTCAATAATACATGAAGTGCTGTCACCACCGGGGCCTGCAGGTAATCAAGAATGCTAAGCAGGAGCCACATGTGCAAGAGTCGGATCGCAGAAGGGAGGCAAAGGGGGAAACGGAGGATCTAGCTAGAGTGCACAGGGCAGGGGCGGGGCAGGTGGAGGGGAAGGACAGGCAGCAAGCTGAGGCCAGGCTTTCTGCACCCAAGGCATGCACCAAATGCATAACTGCAGTGCAGAAATGCCAATTTGATGCATATAACCCTGCAGGCGCTGGGGACCCATGGAAGCTTATTAAGCGAGGAAGTATTGCAGTCAGCTTTATGTATAGAAAGGCTGTGCAGACAGCAGCGTGGATATGAGTGGGAGGGAGAAGAGACTGGACGCAAGAGGATCTGTCTGGAAGCTATTTGCAGGACATGGGCAAGCTCTGCTATAGGTCTGGATTAAGATAAATAAAGCAAAAGGGAGCGAAATTGGCACAAAGAGTTCTGAACCACCAGTGGGATGTCCTTGGAGGGAGCAGTGAGCACCCTGAGTTCCCGAGCTCTGGAGAGGCCCACCTTATGGGGAGCAGAAACCCTCTAGTGAGCTGGGTGTGGTGGCACATGCTTGTTATCCCAGTACTTGGGAGACTGAGACAGGAGGATCACAGGTTCGAGGACAGTCTCAGTTCAGCCATATAGTGAGATTCTCAGCAAACTAGCGAGACCCTGTTTCGAAAGCAAAAATAAAATCAGGCTGGGGGTGTAGCTCAGAAGTAGAATGCTCATGGGTTCAATCCCCAGTAACACACACACATACACACACACACACACACACACACACACACACACACACACACATACACACAGAGTTAGAATCATGTTCCAAGCCGAGCATGGTGGCACACACTTGTAATCCCAGCATTTGGGAGGCTGTGACCGGAGGATCCGGGTTCGTGGCCAGCCTCAGCTACTTAGTGAGGCCCTCCGCAACTTAATGAGACCCTGTTTCAAAATAAAGAATAAAAAATACGGCTGAGGGTATAGCTCAGAGGTAGAACACCCCTGAGTTCAATCTCCGGTACCGCAAAAAAAAAAAAAGAATCATATTCCAAAATATTTAACCATATCAGCCAACCAACTCATAACATTTTGAAGAGATAAAATTCTGCAGTTAATATTTGGTTGTATTTCTACATATATTTGTTTCAGTCTGCTATAGATTTCAAAGAGTTGACCTATTTCCCACCCAGGCACACTGACAGTAAAATCACACACCAGACAGAATTTTAGAAGGAAGCTAAATGCATGCAGAAGTCTCTTGTGACACATTTATAGCACAAAAATAAGGAAATTAAGCATATTTAACTTCCATTGGGCATTATGCATGAGAGCCAGGGCTTCTGCTAAATGGTAGACTCCTCTTCCTACCAGAACTGCCTCCAGGTCTGAGCTGGAATTGCTCATTAAGCTGGAAACATTCTTTCCTAGAGAGGCAGGCAGGTTTGTGAATGCTGCACAGCGGAGGGTGGACTCGATCAGTTCCAAGCTTTAAATTTGGCAGAACCTACATCACACGGGACTTGACTTAAAAACATCTTTTTTTTAGAAAAAGTATATAAAGGCAGGGGACAAAAGAGAGAATGATAGAAAGGATAGGGAAAGTTTTTTGGGGGAAGAGAAAAATCAATGTTTGCCTGCCATTGTGTGTGTGTGTGTGTGTGTGTGTGTGTGTGTATGTGTGTGTGTCTGTGTAGAGGTACACATACATGTATGTCCAAATATTCATAGACCTAAGGCAAGCAAGGTCTAAGAAATGTCAAGTCCAACCCTCTGCTCAACACATAAGTCATTTTTACAGCACTCTTAGGAGATGCTACTTAAACAGCAGTGAGAGAAAGCTCACCATTTTATAACAGATCATTCGATATTCAGGCAACACTGATGGTTAGAAATGTTTTCATGACGTTGAATTAGGATCTTTCTCATTATTTCCCCCATTGATCTTCTCTTCCCTGGAGCTACAGTGCAGTCCTTCAAATCCATCTACCATAAGAAAAACCCGGAGTACATGAAGGCAGTTAGGTTAATCACTATGGTGATGATGATGACGGTGACGACAATGGTAGCTCTTATAATCACTTGTAACATTTCTTGAGCACTCTCCCTGCATGCTGTGCTGCGCATTTTATATTTTTCAGCTCATTAATCCTCACATCTTGGTGGCATGGATACTTTTCAAGAATCCATTTTATAGATGAGGAAACGGAGACTTACAGGGATGAAGTAGGCTACCGTCCTTCACAGGGGTAGCAGGAAGTAGAACTGGCATGGGGACCAGGCATTCTGGCATGGGACAGAGAGTCCTCAACAGGGAAGGAAACAGGCCAGATAATGTTATGTGCATATAGGAATGTATCACTGGAAATCTCAATTATGTACAATTACAGAGCACCAATCATTTTTTTCTACTTTTTAGTACATTGTAGTGGCGTTCAAAGTGATCTAGACACCTACCCCTTCCCACATATATTAGTGTGTTTGGTAGTGATAACTTCCTAGGTGGACACAGCATTATTTGAACTGTTGTCTTCATCCGTTCTCCTTTCTTCCCTCCCCAGAGATGGAGATACTTGCTTTCTGATCCTCAGAGCTAGCTAATGAAGTCCAGTAGTATTCGTGCACGTCTGTTCTTGATGCTGTTCTAATGCTATTTGTTTTTGTTTTGCTTTTCCTAGGTTTGCTGGGATGGGAAACCTGCTCAAAGTCCTTACCAGGGAAATCGAAAACTATCCACATTTTTTCCTGGATTTTGAAAGTAAGTTCCAGAGAATATAGCATAATAATGGAAACTTTTCACTTTTAATAGCTTGTTGTTAAGGAAGTTATAAAGATTTTATATGATACTTAAACAAAATCCAAACAGCATTCTGCCTTTCTTTCCAAGATCATTTCTAAAATCATTTTCTTCCTCTCTTTGCCTATTTTTTGGGAAACCCAGTGGAAAATCTTTTTTTAAAGTGTCCTTGGTTTTCTCTGATTTTAGAAGTGATCAGCTTTTGTAGGCCTAGGATAAATCATCACGATGCATCCACCCTCATACTTTGTAGGAATTACTGTGTCACATTCCAAAGAAAAATAATAAGCATATTAATTTATACAGATTAATATAAAACAAATATCACTAGATTTGAAAGAAAAAGCCATTAATACCAGAAGTAAGGCCTACAGACTCTTTTCATAGTATCCTCCATCTGTTCTTTCTGCATTATTTGTTTGTATGAAATGATTTCAAGATTTTAAGACCTATGCCTTTCGTGCAAAACTGTATATCTACTTTGCCCAAAACAGTATGATTTTTCCTCAGGTAAAAATGGCTTAAGAATCACTACTCCATAGATATACAGATTTTTTTTTCTTAGTTTTCTTTACTGATTATATGTATGTGCAAATGAGCTACATTTACATTTATTCAAAGCTTTACTCCTGGGTTCTCTCCCTTCTTAAATGATACTTTCACAATGGCAAGCGCACTTGAATGTCAGTTTTTTTCAGTATTCACATCCATCACACACTTTAATCTGCTTTAAACATTAATATATCAAGTATTTTATATATCTAAAGAAAATAGTTAGAATTTCCTTACATATAGATTAAGAATCCTAACAGATTGTTAAGTAAAAATGTTAGAAGATTTTTCCAAGGTTCACTAAACCAAAAGGTGAACACTCCCAAGGTGTATCTTTTCAGTATCTTTGGTGTGTTTAAAATAGCTACTTGAAGCCAGGTGTGGTTGTTCATTTTGCAATCCCAGTACTTGGGAGGCCAAGACCAAAAGGATACAGGTTCACAGCCAGCCTCAGCTCCTTACTCTCCGCAACTTAGTGAGACCCTGTTTCAAAATAAAGAATAAGAAATAGGATTGGGGGTGTAGCTCGGAGGTAGAATGCCCATGGGTTCAATCCCCAGTACCACACAAAAAAAGAACAACAACAACAACAACAATAATAATAATAAAATAAAATAGCTACCTGAAAGGAAGAGTATCCCCAAAGCCTATATGTTCTGAAAAGAATAATCTGGATTAAGTTTACTGAAGGATGTCTTTTTTTTTCTGATTTAAGTCAGTGTGTTGCTGTTGCTATTATTGTTATTGGACTTGACTTGAGAAGGATGGATGGATGGATAGATTGGATAGATCGATCGATCGATCGATCGATCGATAGATAGATAGACAGAGTGAGTTGTTGTTAAAATAATTTTTTACTAGCGATGCATAGTGGCACATGCCTCTAATCCTAGTACTTGGGAGACTGAGATAGGAGGATCACACATTCAAGGCCAGCTTTGACAAATTTAGCAAGGCCCTTAGCAACTTAGTGAGACCCTGTTTCAAAATATAGTAAAATAAAGCTAGAGGTGTAACTCAGAGTTAGAATACACCAGGGTTCAATCACAACAATGACAAAAAAAATTTACTATACTCTCAGCCCTATTTTTATTATTTATTTATTTATTTATTTATTTATTTATTTTTGCGGTACTGGGGATGGAACCCAGAGGCATTCTACCTCTAAGCTACACCCCCAGTCCTATTTTTTATTATTTATTTTGAAACAGGGCCTCACTAAGTTGCAGAGGGCCTCACTAAGTAGCTGAGGCTAGCTGCGAACCTGCGATCCTCCTGTCTCATCCTCCCAAGTAACGGGATTACAGGTGTGCACCATCAAGCCCAGCTTACTATTTACATTTTTAATGCACCTTTCCACTTTTTTTCACATGCATTTTATATTGTCGCATTCAATATGTGCAGAGGCCTAAAATAGTAATAAAATATATTCATTCTTTCATGACCCAGGGGCATATAAGCATCTGGAGGAGTTACATGCTTGTTCATTTTCAGAAGCCCTGGATTCCACATGTACCTGCACAGGCTCATGTGTATCTACCAAATTCCAGGCAATTCTTGGGCCTGTGGCTTTTCATTCTTCCACAAAGATCAGTGTTTTTGTGAAGTCTAATCATAAAAGTCTTTAAAGTGAAAAATGTAAAGCCTACAGGGATAGAAAGTATTGATTTTCTTTTTTCTTTTTTTTTTCTTTGTGTGTGTGTGTGCGTGTGTGCGTGTGTGTGTGTGTGTGTGTGTGTGTGTGTGTGTGTGCTTGTGGGGGGGGGAGGCAGAGGGAGAGGGAGAAGGAGAGGGAGAGGGAGAGGAGGAAATTGATACTGGGGATTGAGCCAGGGGCATTCTACCACTGAGCTATACCCCTAGCCCCTTTATTTTGAAACAGGATCTGGCTAAGTTGCTGAGGGTCTCTGTAAGTTGCTGAGACTGGCCTCAAACCTGTGATCCTCCTGTCTAAGCCTCACAGGTGCTGTGATTGAAGGTTTTTAGCTGTGTTTTCTAGAGCTCTGAGTCACTGCCTAAAGACTCTCCTTCCCACCCCAATTGCAGGCAGGGGGAGTTGAGAGAGGACTCTGTTCCTTCTCCATACTACCGGAGTACTCTGGTCTGCTCAATCTTGTACTTTGCATATTTTCTTAACACTTAATTTAAGGAAAAGTTACAAGGCTAACTAGAGCATTTAGAAACCATGAATTTTGATCATGTTCATGTTATAAAAGCACCATTTGTGAAGATTATAATTTCTTTAAGACAGGGAAGCGTGGACTAGATTTCCATGTCTGGAGTTTCATTGCTAGGACTACAGTCACAAGATTTAAGAAACATATGAAACTATAAAATCAGAAAAAAAAAATATATAAAATTCTGTTTATTTCCCCATCTATCCCGAGAACAATATTAACTTTATTCCAGTAATACTCCGAGAAGATAACAAACTGGGCTGACGTCACAGAGGGAAGGATTAGGGATCCAGGATGGAACACAGGTCTCTTTAGCTCTCTTTCCCTCTTAAGTGCCCTCAAAAGCAGTATGTTACTTTTCAGTTCCTGTGATCCAAATACCTGACAAGAACATCTTAGAGGAGGAAAAATTTATTTTGACTGAGGGTTTTAGTGGTTCAGTCCATGGTTGTTGACTGTACAGCAGAAACATCATGGCGGCACGGCATGGCAGAGGAAAGCTGCTCAATTCTTGTCAGCTGGGAAGCAGAGATAGAAAGGAAGAGACCAGGGCAGATAGAGTGCCCAAGGCCACGCCCCCATGACCTACCTCTTCTAGCCATGTCCTACCTGCTATAGTTACCGCCCAGTCAGTCCACTCAGAGTATTGCTCCACCAATGGATTTATTCATTGATGAGCTCAGAGCACTCATGGCTCACTTATTTCATTCACTTCTAAACACTGCTGCATTACCAACACATGAGTTTCTGGCGGGACACATTCCAGGTCCAAATCATAACAAGCAGCTTCTTGAAAGTACAAGTTCTATTCCTGATTTGTTATGTCTTAGTCATCTATTAAAAAAAAAAAGTCTAGTGAGGCACTCCGCAACTTAGTGAGACTCAGTTTCAAAATAAAGAATAAAAAATAGGGCTGGGGGTATAGCTCGGAGGTAGAATGCTTCTGAGTTCAATCCCCAGTACCGCAAAAACAAAAAAAAAAAACAAAAAAAAAAAAGTCATCTCATGGAAAAAAAATAATTTTGGATTTTTTTTTTAATTCTAGAATTCTAGGCTAGAGGGGTAGGTAAAGTAGACTGTAGGCATGATTTTCGCTGAAGTTTGTAGATTTTAGCTCAGTCCAGGAAGGGTCTTTTGAGTGTGCTCATGACCATCCCCATAAACAATGCCGCAAAGGGTACAACTAAATGAGAGCAGGTCATTGCTTAATAAAGTCTCAGGCTGTAGCAGAAAGCAGTGCAGGCAAATAGTTGAAGACAAAATAAACTACAAGATTTAAGAGAAGCTCAGTATGCCATGTTAGTAAAGAAGACAAAGGACATGCATCCAGTTTCTGGAAATGGGAAGCTTCAGAAGGAAGGGGAGAACTCTTCACCCCAAGAGGTGGCATTTGGAACAGGCTTTAAAAAATGAGTCGTTCTTTCTGCAGGCACAGATGGGGCGAGGAGTTTTCCAACAGATGGAAACAGTATGATTAAAAGCATAGAAACTGGAATAGGAAGGGTATGCTTGAAGAACAGCAAGGAGCCCAATTTAGACAGAGCACCAAATGCCTTTTGAGAATAAACGGGGGCTGAAGTGGAAGGCTAGCTCGGGTGAGACCATGGCAGATACAGTTAGCAGCTGAGGAGCTCAAGGTTGGAGGGCCATAGTTCGAGCTCATCTCCAAAGAGAAGAGCCGAAATCCCTGTTGGAAAAAAAGAGAGAAGACAAGAGCCAAGCAGATGGAAACTTAAGGTGCACTTAAAAGGAGATAGAGGATCCTGGAAAAAGGCCCACTTTAGAGATGAGGGGACAACTTACCAAACTGAGATTCCCAGGGAGGCCTGGGGGGGTATGATATGGCATAGAAACACAGCAGTGTTAGAGGAACGTGGCCTCTTCTTCAAGGAGGTTTTCATTTTATTAGGGAAATGAGAAGGGGGCACAGTGAAGAGACAGTAATACAGTAGTAGGAGACATATTTGTAACAGCTAGAACAGAGAGCAAGAGCTACCCTAGAAAGAAGCGCAGATTCTTGACAGAGCTGAAGAAATGTCCCTTAGAAGATAGTAGAAAAAGAGTGTTTATTTATTTGACAAACCAACACTTATCAATGTAATGGGAACACTCAGAATGATAGTAGGGTGAAGGGTAGTACTATTAACGAAATTCTAAAATCTTTACATCAGTGTACTTGCAAAAAGGCTGCAGTCTCCTATTTAAAAAAAAAAAAAAAAGCCTTAAGTCAGGATGTCTTGGGATGTTCTTGTTGACTCAGGACCACTTTCTTCTTCTATAGATCTCTTCTTCCACCTGTCCTTTGACACCTCAGCATCTGTTTAGGTTGTTCAGAGAAGGCCAGAGAACCTGGGAAGGCGAAAGGAGTAAATATCAGAAAATAGCCGATGATCAGGTGTCTTTTGGTCTAGTATCCTCGCTTGACAAAGGAAAAAGCAAAAATAGAAGGGTCCTGAGAAGGGATTGTTTATTGCAACACAGGGATTCAGGGGGCAAAGATGCCTTAAAGTTCTGGCATTTTTACTTTTAAAAGACTTTATGTCAGCATGTTCACTATGACCCTACAGGTAGAGAAGAGATAGGGTCATGAGAGCCTCTCTCTCTCTCTCTCTCTCTCTCTCTCTCTCTCT
>PVLC010031993.1:0-18426 GCA_004027655.1 Graphiurus murinus | reverse complement strand
CCATCCTCAACTGAAAAGATTTAGCCTTAAAAGATTTATAGTACTCTTCATTTTATAACCAGTTAAGTAAGCTTATAAATTTAAAGCAGACCAAAGAAGTATCCACTATTTAGAGGACTATTCAGCCTTGTCCTTTCTCGATGCAACAGAGAATTCATTAATTAAGATTTTTTTTTATTTCTACAAAGATGTGTTGACCGTCTCTCATGTGGCAGCTCTATGTTAAGTGCCAGTGGTATGAAAAGGAATGGGCACAGTCTCTGCCTTCACGGTTCTTAAAGCCTATGCAGCAAGAGTCATATACATAACTTTCCCAGGACAGCAGGATCCATGTTGGGCCAATCTTGGGAGATGAGGATTCTGGGAGCAAAGAATTCTGGGAGTTGAGGATTCTGGGAACAGAGGAAAATGATTCATGGTGTCTGAGGCTCCCATGTTTGAAAAGCTTCCTGAAGAAGGCGGTGTAGGGGGATCGATGAACAAGCAGGATGTGCTTGCAATGAATGGGTAATCTGGTGTTTCTGAACAATAAAGACATGAGATTGAAAAAAAATAGAGATGATGCGAGATTACAAAAGTCTTTAATGTGAAGGCTAGGGGTTTTATCCGTCAGGCAGTAGAAATCCATGGATGCTTTTAGAAATAGTATTGTGGTATGATTAGAAGTTCAATGAAATAAGACACAGCAACCAAATGAATTATTCTTTAAGGCTTAAGATGACAGAAAAGACTAGATTTGAACTAACTCCACATCTAACCAAAAATGTAAAAATGTTCCAGATAAAAGAATAACAGTATATAAAATATTGGAAATCCCTTCTTTATTATTGAGATAAAGAGAGAGAGAGAGAGAGAGAGAGAGAGAGAGAGAATGTATAATCTTCACTGAAGTTCAATCTTAAGCCCTAACTTCTTAAATGGTGCTTTTATGGAGTAAAGAAAATAATGTGCTTCCCACTTTTTTTTTTTTTTTGCTACTAGGGGAATGAACCCAGGCATAATCTACATTTTATCTCCCAGTAAGACCTTATTTTTTATTTTGAAACAATCTTGCCAAGTAGCTGAAGGTCTTGCTAAGTTGCTAGGGCTGGCCCTGAACCTGTGATCCTCCTGTCTTAGCCTCCCATACTTGGGAGGGATTCCTGGGATTACATAAATGCACAACTACACCTGGCTCCATGTTCTGATTTTTATTATTGAGGGTTTGCCTGACCACACGAGTAGCCAGGAGTGCTACCTTTTTCTTTCTGACTCAAAATCTAAATTCTCCTAGAATCAGCCTTGGGCCAATTCCACAATCTATCTCTGTAGTGTGTGTGTGTGTGTGTGTGTGTGTGTGTGTGTGTGTGTGTGTGTGTATTACTAGGGATGGAACCCAGGGAGTTTCTACCTCTGAGCTACACCCCCAGCCCTTTTGTATTCTTTTATTTTGAAACAGGGTCTCACTCAATTGCAGAGGGGCTTGCTACGTTGCTGAGGCTGGCCACAAACCTGCCATCCTCCTGTCTTGGCCTCCAAAATACTGGGATTATGAGTGCACGCCACCACACCAGGCTGAATCTCTGGGTCTTTATAAGTGCTGGAGAATATCTCTGGGTACACTTTCAGAAGCCTAGGATATTCCTTTGCAGCTAAGACACTGTAAAGCCATGTCTCTGTGTTATGAGGTAGGCCCACCAGGGAAGACCACGCAGACCCCAAAATATAGCCAAAAGAAAGTCTTTATTTACCGGCTGGGTCTGCACTGGGCACTGAATCTGAGTGCAGTGCCAAACAGCTATTTGGGGGCTACTTTTATCCAGACAACCTGTAAGCTCAGGGTGAAAAGTTTAGGTTCTCACAGCAGGGTAGCACAGAAGGGGGCGGTAGCCAAGCAACGTTCAGAAGCCACAAAACAGTATTGTGCGTAAGCTCAGCAAACCACGGCAGCCCCGTCTATTACATACATATCCTGGTTATGACAAAGATGGATCCTTCTATTGTATATATCCTGGTTGTGACAAAGATGGAAAGTTCCTAACGAGCTATTCCTGCAGGTGCGAGTCAAGCAGAAATTACAGAAGCCAACAAGCAGTTATGCATGCCTGGCCGGGTCACCTAGGGTAGCAACATGGCATTACTTATGCTAAGGCTAAGGCCTCAGGCTAGCCCGTAGCATCTGTACACCTGTATCCACACTCTCCTCAGACACACCCTGGTATTCACCTGCCTCCCTGATGAACCGGCGTGCCCGTCCTCAGGCCCACCAGTCTGCACTTAAGAGCAAGTTACTGTAGGGCTTTGCAGACCTCAGAGGAAGCTAGTCCACCTTTGTCTTTAGGTTCTCTGACTGCTGCCAGTTACTAAGACTTTAGAGTCCTACATGTCAGAGTTGGGAGGGTGTTTAGAAGGCAGGTAAGCCATAACTGCTCACATTCACTTTAGCATTAAAGTCTGTGTGTGTGTGTGTGCGTGTGTGTGTGTGTGTGTGTGTGGTACTGTGGATTAAATCCAGATGCATTTTACCCCTGAGTTATACCCTCATTTTTATTTATTCTTTGCCTATTTGTTTTGGAACAGGGTCTCTCTAGGTTGCTGAGAGAGTCTTGCTAAATTCTTAAGGCTGGTCTTGAACCTGTGATCCTCCTGTCTCAGCCTCCCAAGTACTGGGATTCCAGGCATTGCCACCACTCACAGCTGCATCAAAGTCTTCTGTTTTACCACATCAAAATTCTTAAGTTTGGCTGGGCATGTATCTAAAGCAACGAAATGTAACCCAAGAGCACTCATTCCTTATTATCATGTTAGACTTCGGCCAGCTTTGCTTTAGGAGAATTTCCTCCTCAAGTGGACTGTTTTTTTAGGATGGCTTCACTCTCTGACAAGAAGGACTTTCCATCTTATTTGAGGCTGCCTCTGGATAGAATGATTACACAGGTTTTCTTCCCAGTCAGGACCTTTTTGAGAGTAAAGGGGGTTTCTATCAATTACTAATCAAAACAGGTGTAAATGAGGGCTGTCCTGGACAAACTGGGGTGGCTAGGTCAACCTTAATTTGGGGTAAAGCTGAAGACACTTCAGCTGATAAAATAGCATGTGTTAGCACAGTGACCACAGGAGAAGTCATGGAGAAGTAAGAACACCAGGAGTTAATTAAAGACAGGGAGTACGAGGAACGAGCATGACTGGTAGATTTGCAACCCAAACCTTGAGCTTTGTGAATGGTTGCTTAAAATCCAGCACCCACAGGAGTGGATAACCCAGAGAGGTCAAGAGTACAAAGGAAGAAGAGAGAGAAGTTCACACAGCAGAAATGGTTCAGGGTAGTTGGGACCCTAAGAAGGGAATTTTGGTTCCTAAGTTATCTTCAATTCTCTGTGCAAAATAGTATACATGAGACATTCTAGCAGGCTAATCCCCAAATTCCTGAGACAATGGAGAGAGGCAGGCCTCATGCTAATCCTAGGAGACGTATCTATACACGACCTGACACGGATGAGCTGGGGAATGTTTTGATGGGAGGGAAGGATGTTGGCATAGCCTCAGCATTTGACACCAGGGTTAGAGAGGACAGCTGCTCACATTCCTAGCTGGGGCCGCGCCTGCAGAACCGATGAGCACTGCCATCGGGGTCCCCGGCCCAGGCCTTTCGTTGAGAGGCCATCTGGTCCTTTGATTCAAACTGATTTTGCAGAAGGGCAGCCAGTTTGTATGGCTTGATATGTCACATTTATACGGTCCTATCTCGCAGGAAACAAAACTGGATGATCTTTAAAAAAGTGAATATCAGGAATCAAAAAAAAAAGGAGGGGAAGGAGAATTTAGCATCATACTTTGGTCGAACACAAATTCCTCCTGAACTCCCTATACTCATATACTATTAACAATCATGGCTACCACTCACCCACCCATTGGAGCTATTTTCAGGCTTCTCACAGGTGGCACTTGCTGTGGTTTGGATATTGAATGTCCCTTCCCCCTCCCCAAACCATCATGTGTTGGCAATAATGCAGCAAGTTTCAGAACTGGGGCATGGCTGGAGAAGGTGGGGTACTGGGAACACGGCCTTGGGCACTATGCCTGGACTGACACACTCTCTCTCTCTCTCTCTCTCTCTCTCTCTCTCTCTCTCTCTCTCTCTCTTTCTCTCTCTCTCTCTGCTTTGGGCCTCCAGAGGTGGAAGAGCTTGCTTTCACCACGCCTTGCTGTCACCATATTTCTGGCTTGGAGTTGGCCAACTATGGACTGAACCCCTGAAATCATGGGCCAATAAATCTTTCTTCCTCTAAGGTGTGCTTTTTCCCCCCCCCCTCAGATCTTTTGGTCTCAAAATTAGTTAGTAAAAGCTAACTAATACAGCACTGGTGAAGTTAGTGCAGCCAACCATCTCAGATTGACTGGGACTCTCCTGCTTTTAGCACTGAAGGTCCCGCTTCCTGGGAAACCTCTTAGCCCCAGGCAAGCCAGGATGCTTGGTCACTCTACCGGTAATATTACAGTGAGGCTTTTCCAAGCTCTCCAACAAAGCATATTTGAAATGAGAAGCTTAGCCTGGATAGTTTGCCAGCAACCGTGGACTTCAGAGCAAATTCGGTATTTTCAAACATGCCATTTTATAATCATGACCGATAACAGGGATTATGTAAATATACCCCAGTCTTTCTTTATTTTAAATTGGTGGTTATCTGGAAGGCACATGCATCAAGTGTAGGCAGCCTAGAATTAAACCCATATTCCACACAAGGAAAAAAAAAAATCACTGCTTCTGGGGCTAAGGGTTTTCTCCTGCAGTACTAGATAAGAAAGGGAAATGAGATTTTTCTCCATCTATGGAACATTACGGGTACAGTCAACTTGCTCAAAAGGATGACTTGGACCAAGAGCATCAGCAACATTTGGATATTTGAAGTCTCAGACCCCACCCCAGTCCTTCTGAGTGAGAACTTGCAGTTTCACAATACCTCCTAGGAGATGTCTATGAACATTGGGAAATGTACAAACACACCACCCTAGAGAAGACTGGAGAGTCGTTGAAGAATCTGCCTGCTATTAATGGGCAGTTAGCTTTGCCTTCCCCTACCCAATCCGTAAGCATTGGATTCAGAATCTCAGCACACCCAACAAATCCAGCGCCTCTATGTTAAAGTATAATGAGAAAATAAAAACAGGTGGACACCCATTAAGTAGAATGTGCTTTCTAAAATTTAAACTTACGGATGTTTCCTCTCCTATAGACTAGAGAGAATTTTGTCGCATCTCTTGCATATCTATAAGCAAAGGCTCCAGCTGCTTTCTCATTTGAATTAAAATTGTTTTAAACAAGGAGAAGACAATAGAAGGACTTGGAAATAGAAGGACTGGAAATAGCCCCTTGGAATGCTTTAGAATTAAATTTGGCCAAGAGTTGGGAGAAATTATTTCAAACTTTTTTTCTTGCTCTTCTTCTTTGGTGTCACCTTCCTGTTATGAGGACATGGTTGGATGACTAGTTGTAGATTTTGCCATTGCTTCCAAAATGAATTTTATAACTCTCCTAAGGATTGTTGACTTCTTGATCATGGCTGGCTATTTTCCTTTTTTATTTTTTTCTGCCAAAAGATTAAAGCTTCCTGCTTTCCTATAATCTCTTACATATGAATTTTTCTGTCCTTGATGGAGTTCCTAAGTTGAACAAACTTCCAACCTAAGTCAAATATCAACAGAAATGGTTATTTCATATTATAAGTATTCTTTAAAAAATTGAGGCAATCTTATCCCAGGTTCCCAGAAGGATTCGCATGTATCTAAATTTAGCTCATGTTACCCAAATGTCACTAGGCTGGGGCTGGGATTATATCTACATCTATACCCAAATTATAATACTTGGGCCCCAACCCAGAATAAAGCTTCCTTTCCTACTGTCCGTTCCTTGCTTTCAGGTGGTCCCAAAAGGGTTTCTCCCAGGTGTACACCAGCCAGGCATTCAGTTGTGGTTTCCATGGAAACATTTCTTCCCCAGCTTGTCCTGTACAAAGCATCATTCAAAAACCCATCTTCCCCAATAACTAGATAAAAGTATATGGACCTGTTAGTAAATTAAAAGAGATATCTGGGGAGTGGGTGGCTGTTGCTCACGTATCATGAGCACTGTATTATTGAGTTGTAAAGGACCACCTCAGTCACACCACGGTCAATCCTTGACTATGCATGACAAGGAAGGAGGGATGTGGCTTTGTTTTTACTTTTTTTCAATTCTGTATGTATTCAATCTTTAAAACTTTTTTTTTTTTTTTTGGTAATGCTAGGGATTGAACCCAGGGGCATTCTACCTCTGATCTACATCCCCAGTCCTATTTTATTTTTTATTTTTTGAAAGAGGGTATTAACAAGTTGTTGAGGGCCTTGCTAAGTTGCTGAGGCTGGCCACAAACAAACCTACAATCTGCCTGTCTCAACCTTCCAAGTACTGGGATGACAGGTGTGGGCCACCACACCCGGCTTTAATTCTCTATGCATTTTGGAAGCACCTTCAAGAATGCATTCAGGAGGAAACACAAATAAGTAAATCTAAACACCTCTGTTGCCTTAAATACGCACTTCTATATCCATGCCCACAATTTCATGCAAAGACTACTAAAAATATTTCATTTTGTCTTGTTTTACACATAATGCATATATTCCAGAATCCCCCAAGCTTGTAAATTTCTTTCTAGCCTTTGTATAAGAGATGATTCCTACAAGAATGCCCAGTGTCAGAAAAGAAAGACAAGCTGGGTGTGGTGGTGCATGCCTGTAATCCCAGTACTTGGGAGGCTGAGACAGGAGGATCAAACGTTCAAGACTAACCTCAGCTACTTAGTGAGGCTCTCCACAACTTAGTGAGACCTTGTTTTAAAATAAAGAATAAAAATAGGACTGAGGGTGTAGCTTGGAGGTAGAATGCCTCTGGGTTCAATCCCCAGTACCGCAAAAACAAAGAAAAAAAAGAAAGACCAACAAGCATATTGGTCCACGACGATTTAGAGCTCAGGTCAGTGAGACATGATCCTGTGATCATGCAGTCCATCAATGAATGGTTATGATAGTGACCTAACTCGTGAAGTAAAGAATGGATGGAAATGTCTCATTATGCCTTAGTTAAGGAGTCAGAGGAGTACGTTAGGAACAGTCCCTTCAAAACCAAGAAAATACTTGACACTCAGAATGATGGGAAAGGAAATAAAATACAACTAAAGATTCTTGCTGGGCAAAAGGAAAAAAAAGCATTCTGGAAGCATAGGTTCTGGAAATTTAGGAGCTGAACTCTGTATGATTCTGCTTTCCCATCTCTGCTCTGCTCTGCTCACTCACCAAACAGGTGAGTGGTTGAGTTGGTAAACCTGAATAGAACTGGACTTGAATCTGGTCCTACCTCTTCTTCTTTTTTTTTTTTTTTTTTTTTTTTTGCAGTACTGGGGATGGAACCTGGGGGCATTCTACTTCTGAGCTCAGCCCCAACCCTATTTTTTATCCTTTATTTTGAAACAGGGTCTCACTAAGTTGCGGAGGGCCTCACTAAGCAGCTAAGACTGGCCGCGAACCCGGATCCTCCGGTCTCAGCCTCCCAAATGCTGGGATTACAAGAGTGCGCCACCACGCCCGACATGAACTCAATTCTTATCAATCCAAATTATAGCCTGGAAACCACCTAGCAAATTCACTTCTGGATAAGATAAGCAGATGAAAATACTGCATTCTGAGGATCAGTGACATATGCATCAAATAGTGAGCTATTTATCCTAAGTATGGTAGTGCTGCGATTATGGGATAAATATGATACAGGCAAAGCGGTCACTTACATTTTGGCCTTCATTTTCCAATAGCAGTTTAGTGATTTAATGTTTTCTTTCATTCAGCTGACTGCATTCTCTCTCAAAATCATATTATAAATCATCAACCCTGCAGGAAATAATGATTCATCCTATTCAATGTCCTCTTTCTCTTGCTATCTTTTCTTTAATTCTATCAAGACCTCACCTTCACCCTCTCTCTTAGATTGACTGATCTAAGAAAATATATGTTGTATTATAATTAGAGTCAATGAATATTTATAGTTTTAAAGTTGATTACTAGAATAAAAAGCCAAAGTTGTCATCAACAAAAAGGACCTTTCTTATGTGGTCCAAAATTTTAAGGTTCATCAGTTTACAGTTGTAAATGTTTACCAGTGCTTGGGAGTTTCAAGGTAACATTTATAAAAACTAAACACCAAATATAAGATCACAATGGCTTTATGTTACAGAGATCCCAGTAGTAGTGTATGAATATCAAATACGTGATCTGGAAACCCGTGTGTTTGAATATGAACTGTCCCCCAGAAGAGCTCATGTGTTGACAATGCAGCAATATTCAGAGATGAATCCTAAGGACACTGATCTCTCTGATGGGTCAATCCATTGATGGATTTGTAATTTGAATGGATTTACTGTGCAGTAATCCTGGCCATGGGGGACATACGTGGAGGAAGTAGGTCAGACTATATCTGTCCCCTGCTCCCCCTGCTCCTGGCTGTCAGGAGCTGAGCAGCTTCCCTCTGCCATGTCCTTTCGCCATGCTGCTTCTTTCTTGGAGCCAGCCGACCCTGGACGGAACCTCTGAAACCGTGAGCCAAATAAACCTTTCCTCCTCTCAGTTGTTCTTGTCAGGGATTTTGACCACAGCGACTAAAAGCTAACACACCCTGATTCCCACTCCTTAGACTAGGGATTTGGGGATTCCACTTGCGCCATGCCCACCTTCAGGGATCTTCTAAACTTTCTTTTTAAAAATACAAGTAATTCATCCTTGTTTTTTTAAGTTGGAATACAAAAGTAAGCAAAATCAAATAATCATCTTTAAAAAATATTTAAATAGGATCATGCCATTTATAATTTGCTATCCCATGCTTACATACATACTTCTACAACCTTGTTTTATTTTCAATCAGTTTATCCTTTATTATCAAACAATACGCATGGTCATTATACAATACCACACACATAGAAAGTGAAAGTCTTCACGTCCCTCACCCCAATCTCATGCCTCAAGAGTAGGCACATCCTTTAAAAATGTCTTGATATTTCTAATAAAATTTTTATTTGGGAGTAATTTTAGATTTTCATAAAAGTTGCAAAGATAGTTTATAGAGCATTCTCACATGCCCCTCCTGGCTTGCCCCATTGCACATGCTTACACAATTGTGACATATTTCTCAAAACTGAGAACCTGACATTGTTACTGTTAACAGAACTACACACTTGATTTGGATTTCATCAGCTTTTCCATTAATGTCATCTTTCTGTTCCAGAAGCCAGCCCAGGACCACACTACATACAGCTTTTATGTTGTCCTAGGCTCCTTGGGTCTACAACAGCTTCTCAGTCATTCCTTGTTTTGTTTTTATGACCTTGACAGTCCAGGGGTCCTGGCCTGGGAGGATACTTATTTTCAATCACACACACACACACACACACACACACACACACACACACATTTGGCACTGGGAATTTGGCACTTTTGAACAATAACCCTACCTCTTTTTATTTTTCACTTTGAAACAGGGTCTCACTAAGTTGCTGAGGGTCTTGCTAAGTTTCTGAGGCTGACCTCAAACCTGTGATCCTCCTGTCCAAACCTCCCAAATCCTGGGATTACAGGCATGCACCACCAAGCCTGGCTTATACATTAATATTCTTTTATGTATGAATTTTAAAGGTACTAAACATACCAAGACATTGAATTTTGATACAAATATGTCTTTTACTATATTACTCTTTTATCATTTTTCATTTGTAGATGTCATTCTACATCAAATTGCATTTTTTAAAAGTTTGAGAGTATTCTATTATATAGACTAAACCTTAATTTGCTAACCAGATTCCAATGAGATGACAAAGGCTCTTGAACTTTGTATATTGAAAGTGTAAACAAAAAGATGTCTCTTGAACTTTGTATATTAAAATTGCAAATCATACACTGCAATGAGCATCCTTGATGGAAATCTCCAGCTGTGCCATTGATAATTTTCTAAGGATAAAATGGATAATTTTCTAAGGGAAAATGAACCTTCACTTCAAAAAGTTATCTACATGGCCCAACAGCTCTCCAAAAGGACTGTGTGTGTTTATGCTGCCTTAATCCATGTGCAACTCCCTGCGACATGCCGAGAGTTTCCCTAAGATGGGTGTCATTGCTTTTCACTTTTGACAATGTGACAGAGGAGAAATGGCTGATTACATGGAGGCTAAATTTTCTTCCTGCTTTATTAGCCTTGTGTGTTTCTTCTTTCTAAAATACCTTGTTTATGGCCATTACCATACTGGGGCAGGGAGAGAAGAAGGGAACAGGGTATCCTTTTCCTAATTTATTTATAAGCGTTCTTTCTCCATTTAAGAGAGCAACCCCTTAACCTGATATATTGAAGTGGCTTTTCTTGAGGTACTGCTTTCATTTCTCTTATAGCATTTCTACAAAGGGACATTTTAATTTTTTGTGTACTACAATCAACATCGTGTTTCCCATTGTAACCTTTGCTCTTAGTATGAGAATCATGAAACCTTTTCCCACAATCCAATTCTATGGTCATTCCCCTCTATTTTGTTCTTTCAGTCTTTAAGTATTTAACCCATTTGTGATTTGTTTTGGTTTGAGATAGAGTTCTAACTTTGTTTTTCCAAATGGTTAGGCAGCTGTCTTAACATTATTTAATGGACAACCCAGCCTTCCCCCCGTCGATTTGAGAGTCTTTCTTAACACCCCATATTTAGGAACTGGGAGAAGAACACCTGTTTTAAGGATCCTGGAGAGGTTTCCAGCAAGGGAAGTAAGAATAGACAATAGTTTAAATCCTTCCAGTTCTGTATTCATGACTATTTATAGTTAAATCATCAGTTTTTTGCAGAAAGGCATGCAAATACAGTATGTTTCTACTTCTGCCTTGTAGTTTTTCTCTCTTATCTGGTGCCTTCTCCCCACAATTAGAACTTCCTAAGCTGCACCAGGAAACAGCTTGGACTTCAGGCAACAACCTTTTACAAAACAACACTCTTCTCCTCCTCCTCCTCCTCCTCCTCCTCCTCCTCCTTCTTCTTCTTCTTCGTTTCCACTTATTTTATTTTTAATTTCATTAAAAGCCTCCAATCTTTACATTAAACTTCCTACTTTGGCCATTTCTGTACATTTCAGTATCAAGAAACTTTATGCCCCAAGTTAATAAATCTAAGCGTTACTAAGTGCATGCTTAATATTTTTAAGTATGTTTAATTGGAAATTCCCTGAGTTACTGGAATTAAAACTTACCTCTGTGATAATAGCTACCTAAAGGCCAGATATTGGGCTGAATTTTTAAAATGTTCTAAGGGGAAGAAGCAATCATTTCCCCCCATTTTACAGATAAGAAAGCAACACAGAGAGAAGTTAGGTAACTTGCTGACAGTCACATAGCTCTAAAGGGTAGAACAAGAATTCTAACTCCATGACAGCCATAACTTTAATCTGGACCTGTAGATTGACACATTTAAAAAAAATATTTTGTATTGGTGCATTGTAATCATACATCATTGTGAGGTACAAGCTGGTAGAAGCACACACACACACATTACGCATTTAACCCTTCCCCAGTTCCCGCCCCATCCCCTCCCCCCATCATGTTCAGTTTAATGATTGACTTTGGTATGTCTGTGAATGTACATCATGTGCATTAGGGTGTTTCCCTCCCCCACCCCCAACATCACCTTCAGTTAGGTTGCCTTCTTTGCTCATGTAAGGTTTCTCCTTCTTTGTCTAGAGTCCCTTCTATGACCCACTTTCTTCCTAGCTTCCGCATATTAGAGAGAACATCCATTTTTTTTACTTTTTGTGACTGACTAATCTCACTTAACATAATGTTTTCCAGTTCCATCCATTTCTCTGCAAGTGACATGATTTTGTTCTTTATAACTGAGTAAAATTCCATTGTGTACATATCCCAAAGTTTTGTAATCCATTCATCTGTTGATGGACACCTTGGCTGGTTCCACAGTTTGGCAATTGTGAATTGTGTGGCTATAAACATAGATACACACACATTGGTCTACAGCCATACCACCCTGAACACGCCCTATCTAAGCAGAGTTGGGCCTGGTTAGTACTTGGATGGGAGATACACACACATTGGTGTGACAGTTTGGTTTCCATTCTTTTGGGTAGATACCCAGAAGTGGTAATGCTGGATCATATGGTAGGTTCATTCCCATTCGTCTGAGGCTCTTCCATACTGTTTTCCAAAGTGGTTGCACTAACCTGCAATCCCACCAACAATCTATTAGGGTTCCTATTTCTCCATACCCTTGCCAGCATTTGTTGTTGGTTGTGTTTTTAATGATTGACATTCTAATTGGGATTAGATGAAATCTCAGGGTAGTTTTGATTTGCATCTCATTTCAATGATACCCATGCAGGATTCTTTGGACAGTCTCAGTTTCCTGAAAGATGTTACCACCTCTTCTAACAGAGTCCTGACTATTGTGATTGATTTCACTCCTGAGATATATTCTTCTTGATTTGCAAAATTAAATTGACAGGGACTGAAGGGTCAGAGTTGGGATGTGGGCCTCATAAATTGCATTGCTTAGGCAGGCTTGGTGGCACACACCAGTAATTCCAGTACTTGGGAGGCTGAGACAGGAAGATCACAGGTTTGAGGACAGCCTCAGCAAGTAATGAGATGCTCATCAACCTAGTGAGACCCTGTTTCAAATTTAAAATTAAAAAATAGGGCTGGTCTTGTATGCAAAGGTAGAATGCCCCTGGGTTCAATCCTCAGTACCAAAACAACAACAACAACAAAATGCATTGCTTAAGCTATTTCTCCCATTGTGCAAAAATAAGAGTGGTAGGGTTTTATTGGGTTCTAAAGATGTGTATCTGTCGCCTTTCTCCCGTGAACCATGGTAGCTGACACAGAGCCAATGGCTGCGCCCCTCCCTGTTCCTCCAGATCTCCCCATCTTCCTCTGTGTGGACTCACAGTTTAGCATGATTCATTCCCTCTGCAGTTATTAACTTTCAGGAGATACCAACGAGCACAGGATACAGCCATCTCCTGCTCAAAGCAGCTCCAAAGCCACCTTTTGCATGCCTCCCCTGATCTCCAGGACTCGGAGACCCAAGTCCATCCATGTTAATGACAAGCATGAGGGCACACAGCTGTCACTGGGCAGAGTCTGACGGGACGCTCAGCCCTCCTGACCTCCAGGCCTCGCTGTTTGTGTGACAGCTTGCTGCCTTCAGCTCTGCGGCAGATCTTGCTTTTTGATGATTTCTTCCTTGCCGTCGTCGGATGGCTGACTTAGGTTTCATGTAATCAAACACAGCTTGAAAGCGCCCTGGCCTGTCCCACTCCACCAAGTGCCTGTGAATGAGTTTATGACGGAGCTATGCCGCCTCGACATCAACCTTCTCATCGTTCTTTGGTATAAAGGCCTATGATTTATAGTGTCGCACCCCAGCAACGTGGGGATCAGAGCCCGAATAGTTTGTAAGTACATCTCCTAACTCCTTTTAATGGTCAGATGTCACAAGTGCTTTTTACGGGGCCTGCAAAACACAATTCTTGCATATTTGGGTTGTCACTACGTTCAATCCATGCACTCTACCAAATATGCTTTTAATTTGCTACATAAAAATACTATGTAAAAACTGCAGCTGGCTCCCTCCGATCCGTTCCTCGCCCCTTCTTCTTTGCCATCATCTACTTGGAGAGGGTGCAAACTGAATACTTATTCCTCGGTTTCCTTTGAATCTTAGGATGCCCGTGTGAGATAGAAGCAAAAAGTCTGTGCAAGAGGGTTTCTGAGAAACAGCCCTCTTCATCCTTCCAGCCTAGAGTACGACAGCTGTGTGGGAGATTGCTGTCTCTCAACAATTGCTGTCTCGACGATGAAACCACACACAGAAAAACGAAAGCCAAAGGGCTCAGGATGGCAGAGTGGAATGCTAGCAAGATTCTCCGTCCTCGAGGACATCAGTAAACAGTGGAAGACATCCCTACGAAATAGACACACATGTCCTGTTATGTTCTAAATATAAAAGTATGCCAGGTGAGGTGGCACACACCTGTAATCCCAGTATTTAGGAGGAGGACACAGGAGGATCACAGGTTCAAGGCCAGCCTCAGCAGCTCAGCAAGACCCTCAGAAATTTAGTGAGAGCCTGTTTCAAAATAAAAAAATAATATAGGGCTGGGGGTGTAGCTCAGAGATAGAATGCTTTTATGTTCAATCCCCAGTAAAACACACACACACACACACACACACACTAAAGTTTGCTTTGTTATAATTTAAAAATGTAAAACTACAAGGAAGAACAATAAAATTAAATAATAATTCTAGAACCTAATTTTTCAAGTGTCGTGTTTCAGTGTGTTTTCTGAATATGCTATTTCTGTAAACGTTTTTACCTATTAAAATAGCATTAGTGTCTAAACTGCTGTATAATCCAATTTTGAGTTTTCTGCGTAATGATGAATTATGGGTATTTTTCCGTGGCATTAGATATTCTTATACAACATAGTTTATAATAGCTACATGCGTCTCCATTTTATGAATATGCCAATACTTCATTATTAGGATCTTGAGCTTTTTTCCAGCATTTTTTTTACCATTATTAATACTTACACATTGTTAGCATTCTTCTCCTTGAATTTTCATGTTAATATTTTTTTCCTTAGGATAAATTTTCCAAAGTGGAATTATTTGGTCAAAAAGAATGATGACGTTTATTGCTTTTGATACTAATTGACAAACTTTCCACCAAAAAGCTGGTATTCATTTGGTTCCCATCATAAATGCGTGTAAGTTAGAACCTATCTCAGAGCATCCACCTAAAATTTTGTTGCTGTAATTTTGTCTAATTTCTTTTGGCGGGGAGTGGGGGTATTAGGGAGTGAATCCAGGAGCATTCTACCTCTGAGTCCTTTTTATTTTGAAACACATTCTCTCACTAAGTTGCTGAGGGTCTAGCTAAGTTGCTGAGGATGGCCTCAAAGCTGTGATCCTCCTGTCTTAGGCTCCCATGCACTGGGATTACAGGTATGCGCCACAACACCCAGGGGCTGTTGTTTTATTTAAAGTTGACTAGCTAATAGACCAAAATGGAACCACACTAAATCAAACCAAATACTTTCCCCTAAGTTGTCTATAATTTTCATTTCTCCAATTACTGAATAAGATGAGCCTTTCCCCATATTTATTAGCTGTTTGTATTCTTTATTCAAATGATCTTTTGGGGCCTATCCCTAATTATTTTTTACTCATATAAGTCATCCTTCTCTTATTGATTTGTCAGAATCATTTGTATGTTAATGGTGATTATCATTTGTGTATAGAATGCTACAAATGTATTTCCACTCTGATTATATAATGTGCTTATGTTTTCTCCTATATGTAAGTTTCATTTTTAAAATTGATTAATTCTACAATTCCCCTATTTGGAATTTATTTTGGAGTATTAGCTTCCAAAGATCTTATAGTACTTTTTCCAGTTGGCTAGGTTCTCAACATTTGTTGACAAATTCTAGCTGATTGTTTAATGTGTTTTTTTATCTGACTGTTCTATCTATTCCTGTTACAATGTTTAACACTTTAACATTTTACTATTTATTTATTTATTTATTTATTTATTTATTTATTTATTTATGTGGTGCTGGGGATTGAACCCAGGGGCATTCTACCTCCAAGCTACACCCCCAGCCCTATTTTCTAATTTTCATCTTGAAACAGGGTCTTGCTAGGTTGATAAGAGTCTCACTACTTGCTGAAGCTGTCCTCGAACCTAAGATCCTCCTGTCTCAGCCTCCCAAATACTGAGATTTACGAGTATTTGCCACCACACCTGGCTAACATTCTACCTTTTAAATTTTTCATAGCTTGGACATTTGCTTCTAGAAAGATGGAGTAGATACATTTTTCTTAGTCCTTCCTGCTAAGTACGACTAAAAATTCTAGATATTCTGTACAAAAGAAAGAGAAGAATACTCTGAAAGGTGAAGAGGAGGTAGACTGGCTAAAGGTCTCAGATCTCAATGAATGACACAGAGGTGAATCCCTAGAGGTTTATTTCTGTCACATACATCTCAGTCTTGGAGGCCAAGAGGCCAATAACCCAGAAATATCAATAAATGCCTATAGGAAACAAACAAAGAAAGAAAGAAAGAAAGAAAGAAAGAAAGAAAGAAAGAAAGAAAGAAAGAAAGAGAGAAAGCCCGCCCATTATCCCTAGCATCAAGAAAGGGGCAACCCTTCAAGACTTCTGTCTTGAAGACTATAACTGCTCACTCCAGCCAAGCACCTCAGAAAAAACTGCAGGCACACACGGCACCCTCCAGCAAAGACCCGGGGGAGATGCCTGGCATCGTGGTACATGCTTATAATCCCAGTACTTGGGAAGCTGAGACAGAAAGATCACAGGTTTGAAGTCAGCCTCAGCAACTTAGTGAGGCTTTCCACACCTTAGCGAGACTCCATTTTAAAATAAAACATTAAAAAAAAATAGGGCTGGAAGTATAACTTAGAGGTAGAGGCTGCTGGGTTCTACCACCAGTATTATAAAAAAGAAAAAGAAAGAAAGAAAAAAAAAAAAGATCAGGTGAAGAACTCAGAAGTCCATCCTTGCCAGGTGGTAGCAAGATAACCTAACACCTCTGCCTCCCCAGTGGCGTCAGAAGAAGCCAAGTAGAGATTCAGGACTATTTGGGTCCTTTCTTGCTGGGATAGTGTCAGGGAAGCCCTAATGGGGAGCCTCAACTTCTACCTCCACCCAGCAGGAACCTGCCCCACCCCAGCCCCCAGCACTGAGCAGAAAGAAAGCTCGACCTTCCAAGCTCACCTGGCAGAAATGAGAGGGCGCTCCCTCTGCTCACCAGAGTTCAGTCAAAGAAGACGTACTAAGACAGGATTTAAGTAAGATCCAGGGCTTTATAGCATGATACCCCAAGTGCCCTCATTTCAATAAAAAACCACATATCACACCAAGAAGATAGAAAGTTTCAGCAAAACAATATAATACTTTCACAACAAAATATCATATATAAGGAAGGACCACGTGGAAATTTTAGAACTAAAAAATGCAATTACCAAACCAGCCGATGGAATGAATGTTCTCAACAGCAGAATCGAAAGAAAGAACTTGAAGATAGAACAATAGAAATTTCCCAGTCTCAACCAGGTGTGTGGTAGCACATGCTTGTAATCCCAATACTTGGGAGGCTGAAACAGGAGGATCACAGGTGTGAGGACAGTCTCAGAAAGTAGTGAGACTCTTAGCAAGCTAGTGAGATCCTGTTTACAAATAAAAATAAAATAGGACTGGAGGTGTACCTCAGAGGTAGAATGCCCTTGGATTCAATCTCCAGTAAACACACACACACACACACACACACACACACACACACACACACACACACAGAGTAAAGAAAAAGAAAAGAAAAAAATATATAGTCTGAATATGAGAGAAAATAGACTGGAAAAAAATAGAATATGGCCAGAGACATGTGGGACTATAGTAATAGACATAACTATTATCTGAGTCCCAGAAAGAGAATAGAAAGGGTTTGAACAATGCTTGAAGAATAATGTTTGATCAACAGATGAATGGATTACAAAATTATGGGATATGTACACAATGGAATTTTACTCAGCCATAAAGAAGAACAAAATCATGTCATTTGCAGGGAAATGGATGGAACTGGAAAACATTATGTTGAGTGAGATTACTCAATCACAAAAAGCAAAAAAATCATATGATCTCTCTAATATGTGGATGCTAGGGAGAAAATGGGGCATAAAGGGGACTCCAGAAGAAGAAGGAGAAACCTTAGATGAACAAAGAAGGTGACTTAACTGAAAGTGATAGGGAGGGGAGAGGGAAACGCCCCCCACACACACGTGATGCACATGATGTACTTTCACAAACATCAAAGTCAATCACTAAATTGAACCTGAGAAGGAGGGAATGGGGCAGGAATTGGGGAAGGGTTAAATGAGAGATGTGCGCATGTATGCCTCTGCAAGCTTGTACCTAACAAAGATATATGATTACAATGCATCAACTAAAAATTTTTAAAAATAAAAAAGAATAATAGTTGGATTTTCCCAAACTGACAAAACAAACAAACATACAGATGCAAGAAATCCCCATCAAGATACATCATAGTCCAGATTTGCATCTCTCTGATTGCCAATGATGTGGAACATTTCCTCATACATTTATTGGCCATTTGTATTTCTTCTTTTGTGAAGTGTCTATTTAGATCCTGAGATTTCACCTAACTCCAGTCAGAATGGCAATCATAAAAAACACGAACAACAACACCTGCTGGCGAGGGTGTGGAGAAGTGGGAACCCTAATACATTGTTGGTGGGAGTGCAAACTTGTGCAACCACTGTGGAAAACAGTATGGAGGATCCTCAGACGA
>PVLC010031992.1:0-18360 GCA_004027655.1 Graphiurus murinus | reverse complement strand
CCCAGGTTCCTAGGTTCCTGATGGGCCCATGTCTTTATTTATTATTTGTTTGGTTTTGGTACTAATGATTGAACCCAGGGACATTCTATCTCCCAGTTACACCCACAGCCTTTTTTATTTTTTATTTTGAAACAGGGGCTAAGTTGCTGAGGCAGGCCTCAAACCTGTGATCCTCCTATCTCAGTCTCCCAAGTACTGGGATTACAGGCATACACCACCATGCCCAGATATGGTGGAGATGGGTACAGTGTTATGGTACTAGAGATTGAATCCGGAGGCATTCTACCTCTGAGCTATACCCCCAGCCCTTTTTATGTTTTTTGTTTTCAAGCAGGGTCTCTCATCTCATTAGATTGCTGAGTGTCTCACTATGTTGCTGAGTCTATTCCCTTGTCTCAGCCTCCCAAGTACTGGGATTACGAGCATGTGCCGCCACACCAGGATGGACCAATGCCGTTATTTTTTTATATTCATTTTTTTGTGGTACTGGGGATTGAACTCAGGGACATTCTACCTCTAAGCTACAGTCCTACCACTTTTCATTTTGAAACAGGGTCTTGGTAGGTTGCTGAGAATCTGGCTGAATTGCTGAGACTGACCTTAAACCTATGATCTTCCTGTCTCAGCCTCCCAAGTACTAGAATTACAGGCATTTGCCTCCATGCCTGGCTTGGACTGATGCCTTTTTATTTTTTTATTTTTTTTCGGTGCTGGGGATTGAACTCAGGGGCATTCTACCTCTGAGCTACACCCCCAGCCCTATTTTTTATTCTTTATTTTGAAACCGAGTCTCACTAAGTTGCGGAGTGCCTCACTAAGTAGCTGAGGCTGGCCGCGAACCCGGATCCTCCGGTCTCAGCCTCCCGAATGCTGGGATTACAAGCGTGCGCCACCACACCCGGCTGACGATGCCTTTTTAAAAGTTAAAATAAAAACAAAACATCAGCACCAGCTTTCCTCTAGGCCCCACAGCCCTCTCCCTGTCCCTCAGGGTAGTAGGGCCTGAGGGCAGTGGGGGAGGGGCAGAGCTATGCCTAGTGATTGGCAGGCAAGGGCTCACCAGCCCCTGCAAGGCTCTGGATGCCAACATGTGGAAATCAGGAGGCGCCCAGAAAGCCAGGTTTCCCACTGCTCCCAAGAGCAGGGTGGAAAGGCATCTGCATGTACACCTCCAGCCCCCCAAATCGCCTCCCACACCTCCTTTGGCTCAAGCCCCTGGCCAAGGAACCAGACTGCAAACCTGAGCCTGGTCTCAGGCCTGGGCAAGGTCTGACCCGACCCCCTCAGCCAGGACAGACCCACGGTCCACTTACTCTGCTCTGAAGGGTACTCCCTCGTAGGCAGATAGACCGAGGGGCGGCGGTTCTGCAGGAGGGTTGGGGAAAGAGTGAGTTAGAAGTAGGTTGGCCTGGTCCCCCCTCCCTGACTCAGCACCCGCCCTTCAATACAGATCAAAAGACACAAGGATGTGGGGCCGGCTGGCTTGAAGATAGGCCTCAGTTCCCGCCAGGACCATTGCAGGGGGTGCCTGAGCCCCGGGCCCCCCGGCAACCCCCAACACTCACCGATGCTTTGCACACAGAGTCGGCATGAAATCGACTAAAATTGCTTTTGTTGTAGACGGGCAATCCTTTCAAAAAATCTGCCTAGAAGACACAGAAGACTGTTGTGAACAGCAGTGAGCAGCCTGCCAGGCCCTGTCCTGCACACCTGCGGGCGGTGGGCTTTGAGTGACTTCTGGTTTTCCCTTTTTTTTTTTTTTTGTGGTACTGGGGATTGAACTCAGGGACGTTCTACCTTCGAGCTACACCCCCCAGCCCTATTTTATTTTTTATTCTTTATTTTGAAACAGGGTCTCACTAAGCTGCGGAGTGCCTCACTAAGCAGCTGAGGCTGGCCTCGAACCCGGATCCTCTGATCTCAGCCTCCCAAATGCTGCGATTACAAGCGTGCACCACCACACCCGGCTGCAGTACTGGGGATTGGACTCAGGGGCATTTTACCTCCGAGCTATACCCCCAGGCCTATTTCTTATTCTTTATTTTGAAACAGGGTCTCACTAAGTTTCGGAGTGCCTCACTAAGCAGCTGAGGCTGGCCCGAACCCGGATCCTCTGGTCTCAGCCTCCCGAATGCTGGGATTACAAGCATGCGCCACCACGCCCAGCTTCTGGTTTTCTCTTTCTACTTTTCTTTTCTGCTCAGAGCTGCCCACCCACTCTGTGTCCTGTCCTGGACACATGAAAGGCTCTCCTCAGGAGAGCCCACAAGCAGGCATGAGGTGGGGAAACTGAGGCCCAGAGAATGCTGCAGCGAGTAAGCAGCAGGGAGGAAAGCCAGACCGGGGCCCCCAAGTGGCCCATGGTGCAGGCGGCGCTGCGCTCGGTGATGTATTCAGCTGCTGGGATGAGGGGCCTGCTGGCCTCCTTCCCTCCAGTCCACCTTTGACAGATCTGAGACTAAGGAACATCTGTTGACCCTAAGAAATTCCCTGGCTCAGCCTGACAACAAGCTGGGGTTGGGGAGCAGAAGCCTGGCCAACAGGGGCTGCTGGAACAGGAGTCCAGCATTCCCTGATCTTCTGACATCTGAGAAACCCAGAAATCTGAATTCCAATGTGTTTTTTTCTTTTCTTTTCTTTTTATGCAGTTTTGGGGGATGAAACCCAGGGCCTTGAATGTGCATTCTACACCGAGCCACACCTCAGCCCCAAATACACAGGTTTAGCACTCGGGTTGTGTTTTAGCAGTGCTGGGGATGGAGCCCAGGCCCTCCCTGCAGGCGAGGCAGGTGCGATTACCGAGCAGCACCCCGGCCACACCCCAGCTCGATCTGTAGGCTTGACGCTGACTCAGCTTTTTTGAAAACCTCACGTTGGACTAATAGGTGTGCGACTGGTCAGCTCAGGAGTGGCTTCTAGGGGCCCTGCCCCAGGAAGTCAGTCACAGGATCCCTGAGCCTGTCCCAGGAGAAGAGAATGCCTGGCAGAGCTCATCCCTCACTCGGGCAGGGCCCAAGCCCTGGAGACAGTGGCTGTTTCCTGCGCACGATGTCTCTGTGTGTAATCTTCCATGCCACCCAGCCAAGCAGGAGGCAGTGTCTTCCCATCCTAACAGCAGGAGACTGAGGCAGGGAGGTCACCTAGTCTCAGGTTTGCCAGACCTTAGAAGTCAAGCTTCTGCCATTACATGATGGGTCCAAAACCCAAGGGCTCATGTCCCTGCAGGCTCCTGGGCAGAACCTTCGGGGGTCCATCAGAGCCACCAGTGGTCCATCAGAGCAGGCAAAAGTGGCTGCTGCGATGACCTCCCATCATCCTCTGGGGCAGGCAGGAGTAGCCAGGACCTCTCCCTGAGGCCCAGCTCCTCCTCTGCTGGCCTCAGAGAGCCCTCGGCTGGACAGGTCGGCCTACGAAGCTGGAATGTGGCTGGGCAGGCTCCCCGTTCCCACCCTGGAGACTACCTCCATAGCCATGTGACCTGCTGCCCCAGGGACTGAAAGAAGTCTTGCAAAGCTGCCTCCTCCCCATCCCAGGGACCCTGCCCCAGCTCATCCCCCAGATGAGCGCAAGGCTGGCTTCATCCACTCCAGGAGGTTTTTCCTCAGCCCCTGTTCAGTGGCAGGTTCCAAGGTTCCAAGACACTGGGCGAGCCTGGACAGCCTGCCCTGGCCCAGGGAGAGCCCACCGCACACGGGCCACGGGTGGGGGTCTGAGCACTGGGGTGTGCATGGGAAGGAGCTATGAGGAGCAGGATGGGAGGGGCAGAGGTCAGCTGTTGGGGACCCACGTGGACCGCCCAGAGGCAGTGACAGAGGAGGGGACCCTGTCCCTGCACAGCGCTCTCTGGCTTCCTACTACACACCATCTGTCACCCTTAGGAACAGTCCTCATTTCACACCCGCCAGCCTCCCCATCAGCTCCAACCACTCCTATCCCTTCTCTGACCCCCACCCTTGGGAGCCTCTCCCAGAGCCTCGCTCCCATCCAGTGAGATCATCTGTCTACGTCTCCCCTGCTGGACACGGTGCAGCGCAAACTCAGCCTGGGCTCCGGGCAGGGCCTACAGACCAGGTGGCCTGGTGCTCACAGGTGCAGAACCCTGAGTTCTGCACTCCACCCCGGCCAGCCCCTCTTGGCTGGGTGACCTAAGGCTCCCTCAAGGCAGCGATCTGCATCAGCCTGTTTGTGCTGAATAAATGCAAGAAGACCAGCAGGCCCCACTTCCTGTCAGGCAAGCTGGAAAACAAGGCCTCTGGACACAGAGGACAAGTCCTCACCGCAGCCCGACAAGCCCCGAAGCCATCCGATGCCTAGCAAGCACTCATCAACACCTGTGTCCCTGTCCCTGTGGGGGCAGCCCACTAGGGACCCCACAGAGCAGGGTGAGAAGAAATGGTGCCTCCTGAAATGAAGAAGGGACTCTGAAAAGGTGGTGCTTACAGGAGGAAGGGCACCGCAGGCAGAAGGAGCAGAGGTGCAAAGGCCCTGGGGTGCTGAACCTTGTGAGGAAGTGGAAACAAGGCCAATGTGGCTGGAATTGACAGAGAGGAGGGCTGAGGGTGGATGTGAGGTCACAGAGGTGGGCAGAGGACTTGGGGGTTACAACAGGAAGCCCCAGAGGTGTTTTATAAATTAGAAAGTGGCCAGGCGTGGTGGCGCACGCTTGTAATCCCAGCATTTAGGAGGCTGAGACTGGAGGGTCTGGGTTCACGGCCAGCCTCAACTACCTAGTGAGCCACTCCGCAACTTACTGAGACCCTGTTTCAAAATAAAAGAATAAAAAATAGGGCTGGGGGTGTAGCTCGGAGGTAGAATGCCCCCAAGTTCAATCCCCAGTACCGCAAAAAATAAATAAATAAATTAGAAAGTGGTACAATCTGATTTATACCTTTAAAAAGTCCTGATTCTGGGTGAAATAAGGACCGGCAAGGGGCTAGAATAGAGAAAAGGAGACCAGGGAGGGGCCAGGGAAGGCATCCAGGCAGGAGGTGGCAGACCCTGGCCTGGAGCAGAGGACCATGGACGGATCCAGGATGTCCAGAACATAGAGGTAGCAGAATCCTCTCCCAATTGGGCTGGGGAATGAAGTTGCAAGATGGATCAAGAATGACACCAGGCTTAGGGATACATACACCAGACCCCCACCTCCCCACTTCCTCTCTTTTCAGAGCTTTACCTTTGCATTTCCAGGGCTGAGGGTTGGGGCCTGGGGGCAATCGGGCCCGGCCTCATCTCTATCAAACCTCAAGATACCCCTGCCTGCTGTGAGGATGCCAACTAGTGAGGACTGGGGAGGGACCTCAGCCCAACTGAGGCTGGGCCACCACCCCTCCTTACAAATGGGGAGAACAGACTCCAAAGAACTGGGAGACACAAACCCCAGGATAAGTGAGTGGCCCAAAAGGGATTTTAACCTCCCAGCAGCCAGCTGGGGTTACTCCCCATTGAGATGAGGGGATAGCTGGGAGACAAAGTCGCCAGCCCAAGTCACCTAGCTCATCTGTTGAATGTTCACTGTCCTAAGCCCTTTACCACGTCAGTTCCCTAAACTGTCACAACCCTGTGAGGTCCATACTACCAACACCCTCATTTAACAGAGAGAAGCCCTGGAGACGGGAGAGAGAAGGTGTACCCTCACTGGGGCAAGTGGAGGACCAGAAGAGTGGGGGAGGGGTTACAGCTCTGGGGAATGGGGCAGTCGGCGATGTCGCACTTCCTTTGGCGACAAAGCCCTGCGTGTCCGGGGTTCAAGCCCCCTCCCTCGCTCAGACGCCCAAACCAGCCTTCCAAATCCTCCCAACTGGAGAAGTCGAGGTCGGCTGCGTCCAGGATAAGGATGGAGCCGAGGGTCTCAGGAGACCCCACCCCACCCCAAGCGGTTTCCGGAGGGAAGCCGCGACCCGGAAATGAATGAGTTGTCAGGGCCTGGAAGCTTACAGAGGGTCAGAGGTCGGAGAAGGCGCTGAGATGAGGTGGGTAGGAAGCTCAGGGCAGAGTGGGGGGTCGTAGGTCACAGGTCAGGGAGGGGGGCGGGGCAGAGAGGGCCAAGCAGTGCGGCGAGGGGCCTCGGGGGATACCAGATGTGGGTGGTCCCAAGGCACCATTTTGTCGTGGGGAAGGGAAGCACGGACCCAGAGGCTGTCCTCACCATCTTCAGTGTCCTCCGTCGCTGCCTCAGCCGCCGCCACGGCCGCCGCTGCCGCCACCACAGCCGCCTTCTTAGCAGCCGCCGCACAGCAACTTCCAGCCACCGCACAGCTTACACTGATGGCGCCACCGCCCGCCGTCATTGGTCCACACCCTAGCCCCGCCCCACAATATAGAGCCTAGACACGTCCCCATTGGCCACACCCGGAGGGCTCACACGCCCATTGGTTGCCACGCCTCCTCCTTCACAGTCAAGTTCGGTGGACAGCGCAAAACCCCGCCCGGACCTCCGAAGCGAAGGAAATGAGGCCCGGAAGTGGGCGTTGCCGCTCCCGCGAAGCCTCTTGGGAATTGTAGTTTACAACTCCCGGAGGTTCCGCAGGTCTCTCCTCTAACTGGGGTTGACTGCGCTTTTTCCTAGGGTTTCCCGTGAGGTTGTCACAGCAGTCCCGCAAGACGGGGGACCAAAACACTCCCAGCCTCTTCCCCATGGTCTCAACCTAGTTGGTTCCGGCACTGTTTGAATTATCTTGTGTGTAGTACTGGGGATTGAACTCAGGGGCATTGTACCTCTGAGCTGTATACACCCCCAGACCTATTTTACTTTTTATTTTGAAACAGGGCCTAAGTTGTGGAGGGTTTCACTAAGTAGCTGAGGCTGTCTACGAACCTGGGATCCTCCTGTCTCAGCCTCCCAAGTACTGGGATTACAGGCATGCATCACCACACCTGGCTCGAATTATTTTAGAACTGACAACTTGCACCATTGTTCCAATGCCTCTCGTGACTCCGTGCTGCCCCAAGGATCCAATCCCACCTCCTGAGCCCCACTTTTTGGGTCCCTCTCGCCGTTCTCACCCATTCCGTGTTGTGACCCCTAGCTGATCCTTTCTTCCAGACCCTGCCACTTACTCCAGGAAGCCTTGACTGCATTAGTCTCAAAGGCAAGTTAGGTGCCTTCTCTTCCCGTATCCCTGATCCTGCTGCCTGGGTACAAATCCATTCACTTCCCCTACTAGACAGGACAAAGAATGTGCACCCAATACATAGCAAGCAGTTAATAAGTTGCTAACGAGAGCCAGGTGTGGTGGCACATTCCTGTAATCTTAGTACTTGGGAGGCTGAGACAGGAGGATCACAGGTTCCAGGCCAGCCTCAGCTACTTAGTGAGGCCCTCTACAACTTAGTGAGACCCTGTTTCAAAATAAAGAATAAAAAATAGGGCTGGGAGTGTAGCTCAGAGGTAGAATGCCTCTGGGTTCAATCCCCAGTACCACAAAAAAAAAAAACCCTAAAAAGGGCTAGGGGTGTAGCTTAGAGGTAGAATGCCCCTGGGGTCATTCTCAGTAACAACAACAACAAAAAAAGCCCCGGGCATGATGGGGCACACTTGTAATCCCAGTAATTGGGAGGCTGAGACAGGAGGATCGCAGGTTCAAAGCCAGCCTCAGCAACTTAGTGAGGCCATCTATAACTCAGTGGGACCCTGTTTCAAAATAAAAGAATAAAATAGGTCTGGAGGTGTGGCTCAGAGGTAGAATGCCCCTCCCTGGGTTCCATCTCCAGTACCACACACACACACACACACACACACACACACAAAGTTACTAAACAGATGCTACTTATTATTATTCCAACAACAACTAAGGAGAAAGGAAAAGGAGTGCATTTTACAAAAGTCGAATGAGAGCTGGGCGTGGTGGTGCACGCTTGTAATCCCAGCATTTGGGAGGCTGAGACCGGAGGATCGGTTTTGGGGCCAGCCTCTGCTACCTAGTGAGGCACTCGGCCACTTAGTGAGACCCTGTTTCAAAATAAAGGGGGGTAGGTAGAATGCCCGAGTTCAATCCCCAATACCACTCGGCAACTTAGTGAGACCCTGTTTCAAAATAAAGGGGGTAGGTAGAATGCCCGAGTTCAATCCCCAATACCACAAAAAAAAGTCAAATGAGCCTGAGAATTAAAGCTTTGCCAAAACTCTCTCAGTCTCTCCCAAGGAGCGAGTTCCCCACAGCCTTCCCAGACCTGTAGGAATGACACATAAAACAAGTGGAAATCTGGACATTTAATGAGAATTAAGAAATCACTGGTAGTCGGGCGTCGTGGCGCACACTTGTAATCCCAGCACTGGGGAGGCTGAGACCAGAGGATCCCGGTTCTCGGCCAGCCTCAGCTACGTAGTGAGGCACTCCACAACTTAGTGAGACCTGGTTTCAAAATAAAGAATAAAAAATAGGGCTGGGGGTATAGCTCGGAGGTAGAGTGCCCCTGAGTTCAATCCCCAGAACCGCAAAAAAAAAAAAAAGAAATCACTGGTAATTTGGGGGATATGGTAAGTTTTGTGATTATGTTTTAAAGAGCTCTTATCTTGGAGAGACATTCTGAAATATTCACCCTGGAAATAATCGGATGGGTGAGATACACTTGGAAATAACACAGGACAGAACTGGACGGCTGGGGGTGGCTGGGGGTCAGCGCTGGGCTCTGGGCACACGGGAGGGTCGTCTTGGAATTCTGTGGAGTATGGCATGTGTTCGAAATTCTTCATAATTCAAGAGCATAGCAAGATTGGCTTGGTAAAGTCTGATAGCCGTTCCTCCACTTCAGTCCCACTCAACTCCTTCACCTGGGCCAAACCCAGGACACCCATGTCCGCGTCCTGCCTGCCTCCTCAGCTCCCCGCACGAAGGCGCAAGAGAGGTCCGAGGCCCGGGAAAGGCGTCTCACTCCTCAGTGGCTCAGCGACTTGCGGCCCTTGAACATACGCCGCAAGATGACCTGGACGCCGGCCGGCGTGCTCAGGCGCCGGATCCAGCCGTGCTTGTGCTTGCGTCTGATGTTACTCGGCTGATACTCGTTACCGCGCGCCTTGCCACGAGCCTGCTGCAGGGAGGGGAGGCCCCAGGCGTCTGGAAGACCCAGCCAGACCCGGGGCTGGAACCACCTGCGGGGTGGGGGGGGGGGCGAGAGTAAGAAAGGTCAGAGGGGGCGCTGTGCGGCCACGGCGCAACGCTCAACCTCTCTGAGCCTTGGCTTACTTCCCGATCCGTACTAGCACAGAGCCTGGTTGCAAAAGGCGCCGTCTAGGTACACAAAGCTGGTTGCAAAAAGCGCTGCCTAAGTAGGAAATCATTGTAAGGATTTGTGTACAGTTGGCGCCAGTCTCCGAAGCCGCCCTTATCTCCAGACGTGAAGAAGGGTCCCCCTAAGGACTCACCTACCACCCGGTATCGCCGCCGATCTACTGGCGGGGCGCAACAGGGATTTCGCCAAAGAAGCCATGTCCCGCTGCGGGTCACGCTCCCCCGGCAGCCAAGAACTCAGCAACCCGAAGGCTTCGAAGCTGCGGAACAAAGGCTTCTGGGAAATGTAGTTTCTCCTAGACCAATCAGCTTCGCCGTGGGCTGTCCTCGTCCTGCATTCCGCGCCTGCGCATTATAGGACTGAGCGTTCGAGCCTGCAGGGTAGTGTAGCTACTCCTGTAGACCAGCAGGTAGCAGGCTAATGGCGCTCTTCAATTTGAGCGTGCGTACAAGACGCTGTGTCCCGGAGGCTGCTGGGAATTGTAGTTCTTTCTGCTGTCTGCCAGCAGAGGGTGCCTCCGAGTCGCTGTGGTGTGGCTGCTGGTGGCAACCACAGGAAGCCACTGGCTGGTCGTCTAACTCCGCAGGAGCCAGGCAGATGGTACACAGCTGGCTGGCAGCTTTTCTTTGGTCGCAGCCAAGACTCCGCCCCTTGGCTGGGAGCCCAGGAGGCATAAACTCCAGCTAGCTGGATGTCCTTGAGGTAGTCCCTGCCCCTCTCCAGGATTCAGTTTCTCAATCTGTAAAACTCCTGGGTTGCAAGCTTCCCTTTGGCGATTTAGCCCCCAGTCTGGCCCTAGAGGAATTTTCCTGATACTTAAAATATGTAGCAGGCACGCAAAACTCTCTATACACACATGCGTCCTAAACTTCAACCATACCCTCCTCTTTACCTGGTGTGTGTGTGTGTGTGTGTGTGTGTGTGTGTGTGTGTGTGTTACTGGGAATGGAAACCAGGGGTATTCTACCTCTGAGCTATAGTTCCAGCCCTATTTTTTTTTCAGTATTGGGGATTGAACGCAGGGGCATTCTACCTCTGAGCTACACTTCCAGCCCTACTTTATATTATTTATTTTGAAGCAGGGTCTCACTAAGTTGCAGAGGGCCTCACTAAGTAGCTGAGTCTGGCCTCGAACCTTCAATGCTCCTATCTTAGCCTCCCAAGCATGTGCCACCACACCTGGCTTCTCCAGCCTTTTTTTATTCTTTTATTTTGAAACAGGGTCTTACTAAGTTTTGGAGGCTGGCTGCAAACCTGCGATTTTCCCATCTCTGCCTCCCAAGTACTGGGATTACAAGCATGCACCACCACACCCGGCTCACTTGGTCCCCTTAAAATCTAATCTGTCAGACCCTCTCCCTCCCTCTGCCCTAACCCTACCTGAAGGAGCTTTTCCCGAAGCTCAGGGGCCCTCAAGAGCCAGGGCTGAGGCTGAGTCCCTATAAGTGCCTCAGCATATCCCCACTTGGGATGAGCCCAGAGGGGTCTGTGGGAACCCTTTGCTGAATGAATAAAGTGTGTAGTGTCCCAGCAGAGCCCTAAAGTGGGCTAGAGTGGGTGGCTGGATCTAATCCAGCTCTGGCAGCAAATTCCAAGGGATGAGAGCTGGCAAGCAGTAAGAAGAGCTTAACCCCTTGTCCTCTGAAGCCCATCGGGCAAACCACCACCACAGGGAAGAGAATGCCATGCCAATCGTGTATTGAGCACTTACTGTACATGGGAGGCATTCGATGAATTCTTAACCCACAGAGCAATTCCCTGAGGAGAATAATAGTGCACAGAAGTAACAGGAGGCTTAGAGAAGTGATCTGTCCAAGGTCATCATCAACAAAGGCAGAGGCTGAATCAGAGCCCTGGGCTCTCTGACTCTGAGCTCTCCTGGGGACTTACAGGCTCAGCCGGGACCACGGAGCAGGGTGGTCAGCCTCGGCCACCAACCCCTCCACAGCTCCATCGGCAGTTAGTGGTTAAGATGGCCTAGTGTGAAATTCCAATTCCCCAAAAATTCCCAGGCTTTGGAATCATACAGATGTCGGTTCAAATCCCAGCCTTGCCTCCAGCTTGATCTTTTGTGAGCCTCAGTTTCCCCGCTTGGAATGACCTGGGACTCTCTGATCCTAGAACGCAAAGGTCAACACACAAGGAGGGACATGGGGGTTCCCTTTGCAAGGGCAGTTTAGAGGCAGAGGCTGTCTAGAGAGACCCCTTCTTAGGTAAAGGGCCCTGGCTGCCCCCTGGCAGGAATCCCGCAGAGTTCAGGATGCAAAACCTTCTCCTCTCGGGGCCAGGCCCAATCCCTCCTCCCACCTCCGTGAGCCCCTAAAAAAGGAGGGGCTGCTGCTCTCAGGACCCGCCCTGTCCCGAAATCACAGCCTCTGATTGGATATCTAACTAGGCCAGGTCAGCTCCCACCTGCGATAGGTCGAGAAGCCCGCCCGTCCACTCGAGGCACCGCCCTCTCGGGGGAGGGGCTTAAAGGGCCGGCGGGTTAGGTGGCCGCGGGATGCCCCTGTGCTGACCGCCCGGGGCCCGCGCTCGCCCGCGTAGATGCGCCCGGCCCGACCCCGCGCCACCATGTAAACGGTGCCTGCAGGCGGACGCTGGCTTCTCCGCCAGGGACCCCTCCGCCCCGCCCCGGGCCCTGGGGCCCTCGATGAGGTGAGCAGGGAGTGGGCCAGGGGCGGGGGGCTTCGAGGCCCCGGGGGCCAACACTCCGGAGGGGGGGGTCCATAGAGCCAGCCATTCGGGCTCCTGGGAAGCCACGGAGCCCCAGCGGCCTCGACCCCGCCGCGAGGATGACGGGCACCCAAGGGACTGGGGCTGGGCTCGGAGAGGGGGGCTGGTGCCGCGCACTTGAGCCGCCCTCCTTAATCGGGGTTAGGGCCCCAGTCGAGGTGGGGAGCGCGGCCTGCTTCCCGTCCAGGATATCCCGGGTCCACCGCGGGCCGAATCCCTGGCGTGCGTTAGCCCAGCAGCACCCGGGCTGCGGACAGGGAATGGGTTGGTCCATCTCCAGGCCCAAGACAATGGGGGTGCTCTGCGCGGGTATCCCCTTGAGTTATGTAACCGCTGGTGGTTGCCATGGACACGGGGTGGGGGGAGGTGGCCCAGGCAGCGGGATGGAGGCCCAGAGGCCCCCGGCCAAGTCCTGGCCTTCATCCTCAGCATCACCACCTGGCTCCTGTGGGGACTCCCAGAGTCCAGGCTTCCAAGAAGAGGGTGCGGGAGCAGCTTCCTCTGAGAGACAGGCCCGGCTCAGCCCGGGCTTGGGGAGCTGAGGAAGGCCCTCTGAGGCTTAGTCCCCAGCCTCCTTCCCAGGGCTTCATCTTTTGGAACTGAAATTTGCAGAGCTGGAGGTCTGAGAAGGGGGCTCGCTGGGGATTTGCACCCTTTAGATGTGAATTAACGAAAAGTGCATGCGTGAATGAATGCCCTTAGGGGCAGGCATGCAAGAATGAGTGGATGGCCCTAGTAGGCCCCAATGGGTATAAAACAGCTGGTGGTGGAAGGATGTCTTCAGGGCTGGCCACCTTAGCCACAGTGTCCCCTCCTCCGGAAAGCCCCCCAGGTAGGGACTCCACCACCTTCCTGGGACACCCCAGAAGCACAGCCCGGGCATAGGGGGTGGCCACCCCCCCATCTCGGCCCCCTCCCCCAGCGCAGGCAGAGCACCCTGTCCACACTGGAGCCTGGCTTCCCTGACCCCCTGCCTGGGGCCGCAGGGTAGAGGGCCCCCCTTTTAGATGGCCCCTGAGCTGGTTGCTCCTCTGGCGCACAGGACACACCATGCTGACCGGGGTGACCGATGGTTTCTTCTGCTGCCTGCTCGGCACGCCCCCCAACGCCGTGGGGCCGCTGGAGAGCGTGGAGTCCAGCGACGGCTACACCTTCGTGGAGGTCAAACCCGGCCGTGTGCTTCGGGTGAAGCACGCGGGACCCGCGCCGGACCCCACCCCGCCTCCGCCTCCGCCTCTGGATGCCGCCCAGGGGGACAGGTCCGGCCTGGTCCGCTGCCAGCGCCGGATCACAGTGTACCGCAGCGGGCGCTTGCTGGTGGAGAACCTGGGCCGGGCGCCCAGAGCTGACCTGCTGCACGGGCAGAACGGCTCCGGGGAGCCGCCGGCCGCCCTGGAAGTGGAGCTGGCCGATCCGGCGAGCAGCGAGGGCCGCTCGAACCCGGGTAGCGCAGGCAGCGGCAGCGGCAGCGGCGGGCGGCGAAGGCGCGCCCGGCGCCCCAAGAGGACCATTCACATTGACTGTGAGAAGCGCATCACCAGCTGCAAAGGCGCCCAGGGCGACGTGGTACTGTTCTTCATCCACGGCGTGGGCGGCTCCCTGGCCATCTGGAAGGAGCAGCTGGACTTCTTCGTGCGCCTAGGCTACGAGGTAGTGGCGCCAGACCTGGCTGGTCACGGGGCCAGCTCCGCGCCCCAGGTGGCGGCCGCCTACACCTTCTATGCGCTGGCAGAAGACATGCGAGCCATCTTCAAGCGCTATGCCAAGAAGCGGAACGTGCTCATCGGGCATTCCTACGGGTGAGCGAGCCCTGGCTCGGGATGGGCTGAGAGTGGCCGGGCAGAACCCGTCCCCAGACACTGACTGCCCTCCCTGAAAGTGTGCTTCGGGTGCGCTGGGGTGTGGCCCAGTGGTTAGCGCTTGCCCAGCACGGCTGAGGCCCTGGGTTCCATCCCGAGCACTGCAAAAGAAAGAGAACACCTGCAGTCCCAGCACCTTGGGAAACTGAGGCAGAAGGATAGCAAGTTTGAGGCCCGCCTGGGCAAGCTAGCAGACCCTGTCTCAAAAAAAGAAATTCTGTAATGAGACAGGGAATCCTGTTGTTCGCATTGTTTTATTCTTTTGTATTTACTAATTATTATTATTTGGTACCAGGGATTGAACCTAGGGGGCGCTTGACCATTGATCTACACACTGCCAGCCCTTGTATTTTTTATTTTGAGACAGGGTCTCTCCGAGTTGCCCAGACTGATCTCAAGCCTGCAATCCTCCTGTCTCAGCCTCCCAATTACTATAGGTGTGCACCACCACACCTAATCCCCTTAAACGTATTTTTTAATTTTTTATTAATAGCCGGGAGTGGTGGTGCATGCTTGTAATCTCAGTACTTGGGAGGCTGAGACAGGAGGATTTCAAGTTGGAGGCCAGCCTTGGCAACTTAGTGAGATTCTCAGCAATTTACCTTGTTTTAAAATATAACTAAATAGGCCAAGCTTGGTGGCACACTCCTGTAATCCTAGTATTTGGGAGGCTGAGACTGGAGGATGGAAGGTTGGAGGCCAGCTTCAGCAAGTAGTAAGACTCTCGTTGACCTAGTGAGACCCTGTTTCCAAATAAAATAGAGCTGGGGGTGTAGCTTGGAGGTAGAATGCCCCTAGATTCAACCCTCAGTGCCACACACACGAAAAAAAAAGTTTATTAACAAGGCTGGGCATGGTGGTACACACCTATAATCTCAGTATTTGGGAAACTGAGATAGGAGGATCGCAGGTTCTAGGACAGCCTAAGCAAGTAGTGAGACTCTCATCGACCTAGCAAGACCCTGTTGTTTCAAAATAAAAATAAAACAGGGCTAGGGTGTAGCTCAGAATGCCCCTGGGTTCAATCCCCAGTACCACACACACACACACACACACACACACACACACACAAATTAACAGAACTAGGAGTAGTTGGGTATGGTAACAAATATCTGTAAAATCCCAGTATTTGGGAGGAGGATTGTAGGTTCAAGGCCAGTCTTAACAATTTAGCAAGACCCTAGGCAACTTAGTGAGATGCTGTTTCAAAATAAAAATAAAGGTCAGGCACCTGTAATCCCAGTACTTGGGAGGCTGAAACAGGAGGATTGCAGGTTCAAAGCCAGCCTCAGCAATTTAGCAAGACTCAACAATTTAGCGAGACCCTATTTCCAAATAAAAAATAAAAGAGGGCTGGAGATGTAGCTCGGAGGTAGAATGCCCCTAGATTCCATCTCCAGCACCACATACACACACACACACACACACACACACACACGCACACACACAAAAAGTTTTTTGTGGTGTGCCACCACACCTGGCCAAAAAAAAAAATTAATTAAAAAAAAAACCAGAAAACTGGGTGTGGTGGTGCCTATTTGTAATCCCAGTACTTGGGAGACTGAAATAGGAGGATCGCAGGTTTGCGGCCAGCCTCAGAAACTTAGGCCCTCTGCAACTTAATGAGACCCTGTCTCAAAATAAAAGGATAAAAAATGTCTAGAGGGGCCAGGTGTGGTGGCGCACGCTTGTAATCCTAGAATTTGGGAGGCTGAGACCGGAGGATCCCGGTTCGTGGCCAGCCTCAGCTACCTAGCGAGACACTCCGCAACTTAGTGAGACCGGGTTTCGAAATAAAGAATACAAAATAGGGCTGGGAAGCCGGGCGTGGTGGCGCACGCTTATAATCCCAGCATTCGGGAGGCTGAGACTGGAGGATCTGGGTTCGTGGCCAGCCTCAGCTACCTAGTGAGGCACTCCGCAACTTAGTGAGACTCGGTTTCAAAAATAAAGAATAAAAAATAGGGCTGGGGGTATAGCTCGGAGGTAGAATGCCCCTGAGTTCAATCCCCAGTACCGCAAAAAAAAAAAAAAAATAGGGCTGGGAGTGTAGCTCAGAGGTAGAATGCCCCTGGGTTCAATCCCCAGTACCGCAAAAAAAAAAAATAGGGCTGGGAGTGTAGCTCAGAGGTGGAATGCCCCTTGGTTCAATCCCTGGTACCACAAAATAAAATAAAATAATAAACAAAAGGGGGGGGTGTAGTTTAGTGGTAGACCACTCCTGGGTTCAATCCACTAATGATGATGGTGATGGTGGTGGGGGCTGAGCTGTAGTTCAGTGGCTAATGCTTTTCTATCAGGCATGAGGCTCTGAGTTCCATCCCTAGCACTGTGAAACAAAAACAAATGACAAAAACTGCACTGTGGGACCAGAACTTACTCCTTTTATTTTGCCGTCAGGGTCTTGCTAAGTTGATATGAGCCTTATTGAGTTGCTGAGGCTGCTTTCAAACCTGCGATCCTCCTGTCTCAGCCTCCCAAGTGCTGGGGTTACAGGTGTGCGTCATGTGCCCAGCCACATTGATATAATGTAGCATTACCGCAGCACTGATGACAGCTGGGCAGGTAACACTCGGGTTAGGGGCTGGAGGATGATTGGCAGCCTCCCTCCCTCTGCCCACTGGAGGCCGGCACCATCACCTGGCGTTGTTGACGATGACCATCACACATTATCAGGTGCAGCCCGATGTCCACCAAGTGGGCGGAATCACCCCTAGCAGAAAACCACTGCCTTAAGCTGGTTTCAAACTTTGGCTGCTCTGAAGATTCTGTGCAGCAGAGAAGGGCTAATTGGATTCCCTTAAATCCTGTTATACAGGCATGGCTTGCTGCAAGTCACTGTCCCCTAGAGCAGTGACAATATCACCTGCCATTTGCCAGGAGCTCACGCCATGGAAGGGCTTGGGTGCTGGGCCCCCACCACTGTCAAGTGGACACAATCTCTCCATTACCCAGGGAGAGTCAGATGTGTTAGCAGCCAGGCTGAGGACCACGCTGGTAGAGATTAAAGCCCATGCAATTAGACAAGAAAAGAAGTAATTTTGTTTGTCTGTTTTGATACTAGGGATTGAACCCAGGGGCATTCTACCTCTGAGCTACACCCTTAGCCCTATTTTTTATTCTTTATTTTGTTTATTTTTGTGTGTGTGGTACTAGGGATTGAACTCAGGGGCATTCTACCTCTGAGCTACACCCTCATTTTATTTTTATTTTGGAACAGTGTCCAACTAGACTGACGAAAGTTTCACTACTTGCTAAAGTTGTCCTCCAACTGTGATCCTCCTGTCTCAGCCTCCTAAGTATTGGGATTACAAGCGTGCGCCACCATGCGTGGCACAAATAAATTTTATGAGTATCCAAAAACAAGGTGTCCAAGGCAGGAATTAACACAGCTCTGATTGGTTTGTATGACAACATCTCCCAGAGTTGATGCCTATGATAAAACTCATCTAATTAGATGAGTACCCATCTATGGTAGTAGACCTCATAACAATGCTGTGAGGTCAGTACGGTTACTACCTCACAAATGTGGAGAATGAAGTTCAGAGAGGTTAAGCAACTTGCCAAAGGGCACACAGGAAGTAAGCCACTGGCCCATTCTCTTTCTCTGCTGGGGTTGGACTCAGGGGCTTGTGCGTGCTTGGCAAGTGCTCTGCCGCGGAGCGACACCCTAGTACCAAAAACCTTTTCTTTTGTTCTCTTTTTCTTTTTTCTTTCTCTCTCTCTTTTTTATACTGGGGATTGAACCCAGTATTTATTTTGAAATAGCGTCTCATCTCACTAAGTTGCTGAGGCTGTCCTAGAACTTCCAGTCCTTCTGTCTCAGCACTAGGATTACAGGCATGCACCACCATGCTCAGCTAGAAAACCGTGTGTGTGTGAGAGTGTGTGTGTGTGTGTGTGTGTGGCACTGGGGATTGAACGCAGGGGCATTCTACCTCTGAGCTACACGCCCCCTCCAGCCCTTTTTTATTTTTATTGTGAAACAGGGTCTGGCTAAGTTGATGAGTCTCACTACTTGCTGAGGCTGTCCTCAAACCTGCAATCCTCCTGTCTTAGCTTCCCAAATATTGTGATAAGCATGAGCCACCATACCCAGCAGAAAACCTTTTTTTTTTTTGGAGGGTACTGGGGTTTGAACCCAGGGGTATTTTACCTCCAAGCTACACCCCCAGCCTGATTTTTTATTCTTCATTTTGAAACAGGGTCTCACTAAGTTGTAGAGTGCCTCACTAAGTAGCTGAGGCTGGCGGCAAACCCGGATCCTCCAGTCTCAGCCTCCCAAATGCTGGGATTACAAGGGTGCGCTACCACACCTGGCTAGAAAATCTTTTTTTTTTTTTTTTTTTTTTTTTTTTTTTTGCGGTACTGGGGATTGAACTCAGGGGCATTCTACCTCCGAGCTATACCCCCAGCCCTATTTTTTATTCTTTATTTTGAAACCGAGTCTCACTAAGTTGCGGAGTGCCTCACTAGGTAGCTGAGACTGGCCGCGAACCCGGATCCTCCGGTCTCAGCCTCCTGAATGCTGGGA
>PVLC010031991.1:0-18527 GCA_004027655.1 Graphiurus murinus | reverse complement strand
TGAAATTAGAGTTTTACCCATATGTGTTCTATAAATGCACTCATTTTTATCTGTCTTTTACTGAGCACTTTCTCCATGCTTCCAACTCCATGGCCACCAAGATTCTAGTATTTTCTGACTGTCCTAATTAAATGTGTATTTACCAATGTTGGAGGCATCATAATAACCAATTTTAAATTATAGAGCTTAGTAATACAAACAGCATGGTACTGGCATAAAAACAGACTCATAGACCAATGGAATAGAATAGAAGAACCAGAGACAAACTCACACAGACATAATTATTTGACCCTTGACAAACGTGCCACAAACATACATTGGAGAAAAGACAGCCTTTTAAACAAATGGTACTGGGGAAACTGTATATCCATATGTAGAAGAATGAAACTAGACCCCTATCTCTCATTCTGCACAAAAGTCAACTCAAAATGGATCAAAAATCTAGGGATTACACCAGAAATTATGCAACTGCAAGAAGGAAACAGGATTGACACTCCAACACATAGGTGCAGGCAACTACTTCCTAACTATAGGAAAATAATTTTTGAATGCTTTAATAACAATGGGATAAATCTTTTTAAGAATAATTCATCCCCTCATATAGGTAATAATTCAAAACTAATCTGAATCACTAGAAAGAAAACTTTTTTTAATTTATTTTTTTTTAGCTTGGATTTTTTTATACATTTCTTGGGTACAACAGGGTTACATAGACATTTATGACATATCAATCATTGTCAGATCACAAATAGCACCACTTCTTCGTTTTACACCTATAGCCCACATTCTTAACATAGTCTGGTAAAGCAAAATTTCTAGTCATAAAACCATAGATAGAAGACATTATTAATATACCAAGAAAACTAACAAGTCAATGTCAGAAAAGCATTAGCATAGATACCTATAGTTCATGAAACAAGAGAAAGAATAAGTGGATAGAATCAAATATTAAATAGCAAAGGAAACAGGAGAGAGAAGGAGGGAGGGAGGAAGAGAGAGAGAGAGAGAGAGAGAGAGAGAGAGAGAGAGAGAATACCTTTGCCAGCTACTCTTTTGATAGAGGATTAAAACCTGGGATATATAAAGAACTAAAAAAACTTACCAATGAAACCACAAACAACCCAGTCAATGCATGGGCAAATGAACTAAACAGTCACTTCTCAAAAGAAGAAATATAAATGGCCAATAAATATATGAAAAAAATGTTCAACAACTTTAGCAGTCTGGGAAATGCAAATTAAAACTACACTGAGATTTCATCTAACTCCATTTAGAATGGCAATCATCAGGAATATAAGTAATAACAGGTAAACGGATAAAGAAAATGTGGCATATGAGCTTTAGGTATCTAGATAGAGATAAGCAGGTGGGCAATATTGGGAAAACCCGAGGGACCTGAAGCACTTGAAGGAAAAAGTTAAGCAGGCCTTCATGAATGGAAATAGCTGCAGTTAGGGTCTCACTTAGAGTGCCCCCTCCCAAAAGTTTCCAACATGGCAAAAACAGTGCAGACACACTAAGTTGTGGCATAAAGAGATAGCGAGTGACCTCCCCGAGTGCATATGCACTGAGGGGAATATTTCCAGACTGAATACAACCCTCCATGTGGAAGACTTCATGTTGTTTCCCATTCTCAGAAATGGACTGCTTCAGACCCTCTCTCTTCCCATGCCATTTCTCACTCTGGGGAAGTTACCCTTTATGGACTCTTTCTCTTAAACATAACCTGACCCTTTTCTGGAACATAACTCTACCATTTCTCTGGAACATGGTCCTCTTTATCATGATCTTCTTTTACACTGTGCCCCTACTTCCCTAAATAAATCTCTTATATTTCTTTATTAGTGCTTTCAGTTTTAATTCCCTCAGGAAGCAAGAATTGAGGAAGAGAGATCATCACCCTATAATATTTATTTCTAGGAGAGATTATTGCCTGCTAACATATACTCAGTGGAGTTTTAAACATTTATAAAATAGATGTATAAAGAGTGAAATTGTGTCATTTGCAGGAAAACGAATGGAACTTAGAGAATTAAGTTAAACACAATAAACCAGACTCAGAAAGTCAAGGGTCATGTGTTTTCTCTTATATGTGGACGCTGGAGAGAAAAAAGGGGGGACCTCATGAAAATAGAAGGGTGTTGTGCTTTAGATGGAGAATGTCTCTTGGAAGAGCTCATGTATTGATAATGCAAAATGTTCAGAGGTAAAATAATTGAATCATGAGGGTTCTAATTTCATCAGTGATTAACTTCATTGAGAATTAATGGGTTTATTGGATGATAAGGTAAGGTAGGCAGGTAGGGTGTTGCTGGAGGAGGTAAGTCATAGGGGCTATGGCCTTTGAGAGTATATATGTCCCTCTCCCCTCTGCTTCCTCTCTCTCTCCTTCCCACTGCCATGTCTAACATGGACTGAAACTCCACAACTGTGAGCAAATAAATCTTTCCTCTAAGTTGTGGTCATCAGGTATTTTGGGTCACAGCACTGAGCATACTAACTGAAACAAAGCGAGACCAGTAGAGCAGAGGAAGGGGAGATCCTGGGGGATGAAGTTGAACATATTGTGTTATGTGCATGGACAAATATTTAACAATGAATCTCAGTATTATGTATAATTATAGTGTGCCAATAAAAAAATTTAAAAGTTCTTTAAAATAAAAAACCCAATGACTGCCTAAGTGCCAATAAATAAATATTTCCAGTGATAAGACATATTGAATAATGCAAGATATTCATAAGATTCTGAGTATATGTGCTTCATATCAGAAAGAAGGGATGAGCATTGCTATGGTTTGAAGGTGTCCCCCAAATTCATGTGCTGGAAACTTAATCCCCAATGCAACTCTGTTGAGAGGTAAAACCTTTAAGAAGTATGTAGGTCTTAAAGGTAGTGTTAATGATATTGTTACTGTAGGAGTGAGTTTGTTATTAAGAGTTAATTTGTTATAAAAGTGAGTTCAGCCCCCTCTTATACTCTTTCTCTTGCTTAATGGCACTTGCTTACTCTTGCACACCCTCTGTCTTTCTGTCTCTGTCTCTCTCACAAGTGTACACTTTCTTGCCATTGTGCCTTCTGCCATGGATTGATACAGCAAGAAGCCCTCCCAGGTGCTGGCCCCTTGATGTTGGACTTCCCAGCCTCCAAAACTGTGAGAAGTTTTTGTTCATCATAAATTATAAAACCTGGTCTCAGACAGATAAATTTTCATAGTGCAGTGAGAAATTTAGAGAATTAGCTTTTATATCAACATATCACTCGTAATTTCAGGAAGTTACTATGTTTCTACCAAAGAGAAGGTTATATCCTGTTTTTTTCCCAGAGGATTTAAAAAATTAACCTGATTTCTTATATAATCAAAATAACATGCTTTAAAATGTTAATTTCATATTATCCCCTAGCTGAGAGTTAGAGATAATAAAGAAGTATCCCTCATCCCAATTGGCTAATTAGCAACTATTCCTGCTTCTCTTGATAATAGTGCTTTCCTTTTCTGAGCAGGTATAATCTCTCAACCTTTGTCAACAATCTGTAGGAATTGGCAAAGTGCCTACACTATCCTGGCCATTTGGGTGTGTGATTCAAACTGGCCTCGATTTATTCCTTTCCTGAGACTCTGAATCTTGAAACGCATAATGTAAAGTGATTCATTTGGCTTCACTGCCATGATGAAATTGTTAATTAGTTCCTGTGATTTTCTGAGCCCTTGGATGCCACATTGACTTTGCCTCTCTCCATCCTGGCTTTTCAACTGTTACTTTGATTCTGTGAATCACTACATGGCTTTCCAAAAAGTTTCTTTTTTCCTTAAGTTGGCCATATTTAGTTTCTTTTGCTTGCAACCAGAGGATCTTAATACCAAGAGACACATTTGATTTTTCTTCTTTGATTGATTTTTTAAAAAAATCCAAGCTGGAATAATGCTATTTGTGTCAGGGCTACCTATAAGTTAAGGCATTATAGGACATGTGTGCTGCTGCTAGTATAAACTGTACTGGTCAATCACCAGTTTATACAGAGTAGGGGCCATAAAGGGGGAACATTGTGTTCTTTATTTGCTTGAAGTGGTTTATATGTGCTTGCAAATTACCTCTCTCATTATAAGGTATGAATGGAGAAGATTCTGAGTTAGAATCTGACTTTAATGTATAGCTATATCCACCATTAAAAAGTCTTAGAAGATAAAGTATGGCTATCTCCTTGGGTCAGTTTCAGTATATGATTTGGTCCCTAAGGAAACAGTTCAACTTTGTCTCAATTGCTTATACTATCAGTAGCTTTAAAGTTTCAACTTGAATATATGAAAAAGTACTCAGCATCACTAATGATTAGGGAAATTAAAATCAAAGCCACAATGAGCTATCTATCATCTCATCTCAGTTAGAACTAGTGTTATCAAATGACACAAAATAATGAATATTGGTGAGAATGTAAAGAAAGGGAAACTTTCTTACACTATTGGTGGGAATGTAAATTAGTACAGTCATTAAGGAAAATAGTATGGAGGTTCCTATAAAAACTAGAAATAGAATTACCATATGATACAGCAATTTAACTACCAGATATATATCCAAAAGAAGGAAATCTGTATGTTGAAGAGATATCTGCAATCTCATGTTCATTGCAATACTATTCTCAAAAGGTAAGATATGGAATTTCCTGCTTCTTGTGATAACCTGGGCTGTGGCTTGAAGTGACCATGTGGACTCAGGCATGCTAGGAGAGCTCCTCTTGTTTTTTATGTCTGTTAATGGTCAAGATAAGTTATCTATAAGATGTACTGAATCCTGGCTCCAGGTCTGGATCAGAACAATGTCCATCATTGAAAACCTGCAACTTCAGCCCAGCGAGTTCTGTCTAGGCCAGGGCTGCCCTGTCTCCACCATCGAGCCAGACTACTTCTAGTTCCTGTATATTCTCCCTCTTTGTGGCATCAGGGTTCAAGAATCCCCATTAGCTACTCTCATTGAAAGTACAATCACATATGATTCCTCTCATTTAGATTTTACCTGCCACATTCCTACATTCAAAAACATTTTCCAATTACCATTGTGATTAAATGCTCAATGTTATGTGAAATTGAATTCTCAGGAATCCATCCACAAGTATCATCTAGGGACAGTTTTCCCTTGTTGGGTGTTAAAACTCTTACTCTTTCCTGTTAAGTGGAGGAATTAAGCTAGAATTCTGGATGGTGAAGTGACCTTACTGATCCTGGGCTCTGGCTGCCCAAGGAGCTGTCAGACTGATGGTGTGGGTATCATCTTTTACCAGTTTTGATATATCTTTTTATTTTTTTTTTTATGGTACTGGGGATTGAACTCAGGGGCATTCTACCTCCGAGCTACACCCCCAGCCCTATTTTTTATTCTTTATTTTGAAACCGAGTCTCACTAAGTTGCAGAGTGCCTCACTAGGTAGCTGAGGCTGGCCGCGAACCCAGATCCTCCGGTTTCAGCCTCTCGAATGCTGGGATTACAAGCGTGCGCCACCATGCTTGGCTTGATATATCTTTTTAAATGAAAAAACTTGTCCATATTTATGAATTGTTAGGGTGGAGGAAAAAGACCTCTCCAGATTTTAAGTTTTCAACAAAGACAATTTTAATGAAATAAAGTTTTGCAATTATTAAAAAAAGGCAAGATATGAAATCAACTCAAGTATCTGTTGATGGATGTATGGATAAAGAAAATGTGGTTTATATAATAATAGAATCTTATTCAGTCATAAAAAGAATGAAATCATGTCATCTGAAGCAGCATGAATGGAACTGGAGGACATTACGTGAACTGAAATAAATCAGGTACAGAAAGACAAATATTACATAGCTTCATTCGCATGTGGAGCCTAAGAAAGTTGATCTCATAGAAGTAGAGAGTAAAATAGTAGTTACCAGAGGCTGAAGTGATAAGAAGGGGATGGGGAGAAGTTAATTAAAGAATACATAATTATAATTATATAGAAGGAATAAACTTTAAGAAGTCAATTGTATAGGAAGGTGACTATAGTTAATGACGATTATTGTATTCTTGAAAAATGTAAAGAGAGTGGATGTTACATGCTATCACCAGGAAAATAGCTATGTGAGATAATGCATTTGTTAATTAGCTAGATTTAACCATTCTGCAATGTATAATTAAAAAACTCACCATACAAAGATATATACATACAATTGGATCTGTCAATTAAAAATGGTTAGGCATGTTTTCTTTTCTGAATTATATGGTAATTTAAGATATTTTATTTTTTCTGATTTTTAAAAATTTCTTCTCTTTGTTTTCCTCTTGAAATATTCTTTTGTTTCACTTCTCTGTCTTTCTCTTAGGTCTGTCAATTTCCATTAGAGTTTAGCCTTGCAGGTGGGACACATTTCTTAACGGATTCATGGTTTAAACATTATAATCTGAGTTAATAGATTTTTCTATCTGAATACATTTAGAAGTTTTATAGGAGGAGCTTAGTGTTTGCCTGGAGGCAAAATGACATGCTCACCACTCGAAGTTGGCAAGTGGTTCCTCAGGTCCTCAATTTCTTCGTCCTCCAGCTCATAACCCATATCTTCCAGGAAGGTATCCATTTTAGAGACATGGCATGTCGCACCTTAGGAGTGAAGCGATAAAAATAGGAACCAAGAGCTAAGAAAAATACTGGTTCTATTCATGTACCAGTTACAATTGGACAGAACAAATCCACTGCAGAATAATAATTTGAAAACAGAGTAACATTATGGAGGGCAGGAATATAACACATTCTGCCAATTTTGCTTCAGGGGATGCTTTCTATAGGTTTCAGAAAAGGCATATTCAGAAGAAAGTTAATTATAGATCACATAAGTTATGTAAAATTTTATTTATATATTAATTATATATACTACTTTTATATGTAATAAGTTATGAACCTGATGTATTATAAAAGACAATAATGGAGTTTTGGATAGTAAATAGAATTTGATACCTTTCAGTGTTAAAAAACTATAAATTATCACATTAATTATAGTTATATCTAAAAGATCTGCAGGCTAGTGGAATAATAAAATAGATAATCTATTATGTGATGATAAGGTTTTTTTTTTAAAGCTAAGGTAAAACCTACAGATCTTAGTTTTATTTGCCTTTTTATTGGGATTCTCACTTACCAGGAAACCACTGTAATTTATCGAGCAATTCATTTTTATACACCTTTCCATCATCTGTAAAATAAGGCACATTTAGGTCAAAGAAAAAAATGACACAGTCAAAAAAAGAGTAGAAAAACATTCTTTTTAGATGCAGATTTATGAAAATGTACCTTCATAATTTATATTCCTGAATTTCTCATGCCTACACATCTTTTCATAATTAAGTCCAAAAATAAGACAAAAAATTTTTTTGTGTGGTATTGGAGATTGAACCTAGCACTTCATGCATGCCTGGTAAGCACTCAGTGGTAGACACTGAGCTACATCCCAAGCCCTTTTCATTTTTAATTTTGAGTAAGGTCTCACTAAGTTGCCAAGGCTGGCCTCAAACTTGCCATCCTTTTGCTTCAGCCTCCCTAGTAGCTGGATTTACAGTCTTGTGCCACTGCACCCGACTAAGATACAGCCTTTTAAGACAGTGAATTTAAACGTCAAAGGCATAATTTCTTTATAACTAGAAGTTAATATCTTTGTCTTCTAGATTTTTTTTTTTTTTGCGGTACTAGGGATGGAAGCCAGGGGCATCTACCTCCAAGCTACATCTCCAGCCCTATTTTTAAGTTTTTATTTTGAAACAGGGTCTCACTAAGTTGCAGAGGGCCTCACTAAGTAATTGAGGCTGGCTGCAAACCCCGATCCTCCGGTCTCAGCCTCCCAAGTACTGGGATTACAAGTGTGTACCACCATACCTGGCTTGTCTTCTAGATTTTTATAGGAAAACAGATAGGCCAATTTTTGTGACATTCTTAGACTGAAGTGATACTAGCACAGAGATATTTTCCATAGTAGTGCATAAAATACCTACCATTAATTGGCAATGTTTTCAGCAGCTCCTGAAGTTCTCTGTTTGTGAGGTTTATCTTCATGTTTCTCAGCACTTTTTGTATGTCTTTGGGGTCAATTTCTACTCCTTTTAAAAGATGAGAATGGTGAAAGTGAGAATTGCCTACTGATTCCAAATGATAAAAAGTATCTCAGCTTATACAGTATTATCTCCAGTTTTCAGATTAAGAACACAGGAAATTGAATTTATTTCTTTAAATCTAACTAAAGTACTTATAATGATCTTAATGGCCTCAGGCATGTTAAACGATTTCACTGTAGAAGGATGCAAAGGAGGCCCAGTTATTAAAAAAATATACTTATATGCTGTTACCTAAATATAAATCCTATTACCATCAGGTGAAATCCATCTTACTCTGTGCTTTGCCTGGATTATGAGATAAACTATCCTTACTGGGAACATTATTTCTATTCCTGTAAAAATTTTATCTTAAAAGTTATTAGGTTACAGTAGTTGCTAATTAAACATTCTGAATGAATGAACAGGTGTCTTGCCTATGTAATCATGATGAAATGAATCATAAAATAAGAATGAGAATTCAGAGTATATATGGAACTTGGTATAGAGAAACAGCACTACAATTTGCTAAAACATAAATAATTCAATGCAATCTTCATGTCATTGGACCCAAACTTTATTTTAAACTGCTTTATCAGTACATTGTAATTGTACATGATAGTGAGATTCATAGTGATACTTTCATACATGCATATAACATTATTTGGTCTGCTTCCTTCCCTGTATCTCTCCTTCCCCTCTCTTCTTCCCTCCCTTGATCACCTTCCACTATTCTCCTGAGACCCAAACTTTAATCACTAAAAAAGTTGAAGTTAAATCAATGACAGGATAAGAGAATTCAATTTTAAATATGTGAATATGAAATATTTGCATTTTAGTTTTGCATCTTGTTACAAAATGTGTTGCTCACCTGTGAGTTTCTTTACTTCTTTTAGCAATTTATGCAGATCAGCCATCCGAGAAGCTAAAACATAAACCACAATTTAGACATACAGGATTATGTACTGATTCAAAAAGACTGTTAAATAGAATTTTTCTTTATGATTTACTTCTAATATAGCCTAATGTCATACATGGATGAGCATGAAATAGGGAAAATTACTCTCAAATAGGTTAGATATTAGTTTCATTATCTTCTTTTCTTTTAAGATCTCAGCCTCTACACACAATGAACATGTCCCTCCTCAGGCTTGTTATCTTTATTTTACACTATCTACTACCAGGTTCCAGGAACAAGATGAAAAAGTTTCAGTTTGTAACATTAAGCTATTTCCCCATTGAACATGGTCCCATGCCAACATACCCCAGTTAGCTTAATCTCTTGTACTTTTCTCCAACAGATATGTTTGTTACACACTCAAAGATTGTGAGTTATTTTAAATAAAACAAATATATCTACTTACTCTGTATCCCATTCAGACGTCCTGACCCAACAACTAGCATATTGTATTATTGAACACTTTTCTCTGCTTGTGCTGGGGATCATTCCCAGGGTCTCACATAAACTAGCAGTGCTCTACCAATGAGCTGCATCTCCAGCCTCTTATTAAGCACAGGGCTCGTTGAATGACTCATCAAGACCCCATGACGAGTAAGATTAAGCACGTGGTAGGAAACGACTTAAGACAGGCACAGTCCTTCGTGCATTTTAAAATTAAAACGGGGGGCCGGGCGTGGTGGCGCACGCTTGTAATCCCAGCATTCGGGAGGCTGAGACCGGAGGATCCGGGTTCGTGGCCAGCCTCAGCTACCTAGTGAGGCACTCCGCAACTTAGTGAGACTCGGTTTCAAAATAAAAAATAAAAAATGGGGCTGGGGGTGTAGCTCGGAGGTAGAATGCCCCTGAGTTCAATCCCCAGTACCGCCAAAAAAAAACCCAAAAAAAAAACCAAAAAAAACGGGGGAGTTGTGGGAGCCCAGATGGGCCCTCTCCCCCCTGGCAGTTGCTATCTGCATTTAAGAGTAATTATACTGACTCTTCTGTTGTGGCTACATTGGCGTCTCAAAGTCTGGAGATTGCACCTAGGATGTGTAGATGAAAGACCCTCCCACTTCTTAGAAAGTTAATATATGACCCTAAAGGATTATGGTTTTATGACTCTAGAAAGTTTGCTTTACCAGACTATGTTAAGAATGTGGGCTATAAGTGGAAAATGAAGTGGTGCTATTTGTGTTCTGACAATGATTGATATGTCATAATGTCTATGTAACCCTGTTGTACTCAAGAAATGTGTAAAAATCCATGCTGAAAAATAAAAAAAATATTAAAAAAATATATAAATCCAAATAGCACAGAAAAAAAAAGACAAATGGAAAACAAAAATGATTATCTTCCAGGGGCCAATAATATGATTTATAGCTGACTTCCTATCTTGTATCATCAGCAACATTAAAAGCATAAGATGGTGAAATATTTTAAATGTGTTAAAAATGTCTACCTATAATTCTAGACTCAAAGAAAATATCTGTCAATAATCCAACCTTAATCCTTCCTCCCCCGTACATTTTGTTGAGATTGTTGTTGATTTCGCATATGTACATAGCATTATTTGAACTGTTTTCTTCATCAGTTTCCTTTCCCTTCTACTTCTCTCCCTTAATTCCTTTCAAATATTTTACTGGAATCTCTCTTCATAATCTGTATTTGTCACTAACAAATCATTAATAAAGGAAATTATTTTAGGCAGAAGAAGAGTGGTCCCTAAGGAAAGGTCAGAGGTGCAAGAAAGAATGAAAAGCGAAGGACAGGTAAACATCTGGGTAAGTCTGAATGAATGTTGGCTTCAGAACACATTAATACTATTAATGTTTTGCTAAATTAGAAGAAAGCTAGGTAGAGTTGAAGATATAAGAACAATATTTATATAGAGGAGAACAACAGAGTTAAAATGTTTTTCAGTCCTTTTATAGTTTTTTATAGTGAGGTTCAAAGTGATAGAAACATACATGCACACAGGTCATGGTGTGTTTCCCTTCAGATCCTATCCCATTAACCACCCCTCCCCATATATACTAGTGAGACTGGTAGTGATTGATACCTTCATATATGGACATAGCAAAATTTGAAATGTTTCTTTCATCAGTTCTTCCTTCCCCCCTCCCTCCTCCCTGCCCCATCCCTTTCAGTATTCAACTGGCCTCTCCTCAGCTCCTTCCTTCCTTCCTTCCTTCCTTCCTTCCTTCCTTCCTTCCTTCCTTCCTTCCTTCCCTCCCTCCCTCCTTTCCTCCCTCCTTCCCTCCCTTTCTCTCTCTTCTCTCAAGCATAGACTTATCGCCTATAACTCTGTCTAGCACATATGCCATACATTCTGAAATTCATGAATATACATAAGTAAAAATGTGCTCTTATTTTAGAACTGGTTTCTTCTCTAAGGTTTAAAAAAACCTATTAGTATCAAAACAGATCTAGCTCTAGGAATCCTCACACATACACCTTTAAGTCTAAAGTTCTCTAAAAGGTCAAATCCATACCATCAACTGGTAGATTTTTTGACAAATATTTAAGTTTATTATCTGGGAGCTTGATTTTCAAGTTTTCCAAAGTGTTTTCCAGGTTATCGATGTCAACTTTCCCACCTAAGGAAAGAATCAGAAACACAAGGGAAATCTAATGAATTCCTTAAACAAGAAAATGTCAGTTAATCCATGGCTATCAGCAAAAATGGCAGTGACCCCAAAATGTTCAAGTGCATAAAAGTGAACAACATGAAATCATAACTGCAACCTCTTTCTTGGCCTTGAGGAAAATCCTATCAAGTATGAATTCATTTTCCAATAAATCAAACACTTTCTGGTAGGTAGGGCCTGAATGCCATTTAATTATTTTAGTTACTGAAATCCCCCAAGCAGCTGCCAGTTCTTTGCTTCCTGTGATCTATACAGAGCTAGATTTAAATTTGCTTTTTAAGAAAATTTGGCAAAGTCCAATCTTACTCATCAGCAAAATGAAAAATTATTTAGAAAATGCAGCAATATTTGAAGACAGAATAAGTATAGAATTCATGAGAGATGGAAGAGAAAAACTAGACAATAATATAATATGAGGTAGGAGAATTTTCTTTCTTCTCATCATGCTTCTTACCGTCAAAAGACTTCACACCATCTAGCAATCTATTTTGATATAGATTTCCCTCATCTGTTAAAAAAGGCACAATTTACATTATAAAGTGATACAGACATTTAGAAAGACAGTTTTTAAAGATACTTTAAAATGATTTGCCTTAGAATAACTTTGATTTTGCTCTAAGTTTGAAACCACATGGATTAGAGAAAAATCTCTGAGTATTGTGTCTGATTGAATGGAAATAGTTATCTAATTATTTAATAATTTGTGGCAAACACCCAGAAAGAAAATGAGCATATCTTTCACCTTTCTTCTTTGACTTTTCCTTCTTTTTCCTACTATTCTAATCCTTCCACCTTTATTTTTTCCCCTTAAATCTCTGTTTAGCTTTTCATTCTTTCTTTTTTTTTTTTTTTTTTTTGTGGTACTGGGGATTGAACTCAGGGGCATTCTACCTCTGAGCTATACCCCTAGCCCTATTTTTTATTCTTTATTTTGAAACTGAGTCTCACTAAGTTGCGGAGTGCCTCACTAGGTAGCTGAGGCTGGCCGCGAGCCCGGATCCTCTGGTCTCAGCCTCCCGAATGCTGGGATTACAAGCGTGCACCACCAAGCCCGGCTTAGCTTTTCATTCTAAGAGTGGAACCAAACATCATAATAGAAAATTTTATATGCAATGACAGGATTCAAGAAAATAGACTTAGCCAGGCATGGTAGCGCACGTTTGTAATCCCAGCATTTGGGAGGCTGAGACCCGAGGATCCAGGTTCTCAGCCAGCCTCAGCTACCTAGTGAGGCACTCCGCAACTTAGTGAGACCTGGTTTCAAAATAAAGAATAAAAAATAGGGCTGGGGGTATAGCTCAAAGGTAGAACAACCCTGAGTTCAATCCCCATTACCACAAAAAAAAAAAAAAAAAAAAAAGAACCAAATTACACTTTTCAAGGAAAGAACAAGGTCATGCTAAAATTTCTTAGTCTTTTTTTTAAAGCTAGCATATCCAATAGGGATAGCTTTAAATTTTTTTTTGCAGTACTAGAGATTGTACCCAGGATGGTTCTACTTCTGAGTTATTCCCTAGCACTACTTTATTTTTTATTTTGAAACAGGGTTTTGCTAAATTTCTGCATGCTGGTCTTGAACCCATACTCCTTTTGTCTCAGCCTCCCAAGTACTGGGATTACAGTCATGGGCAACCATGCCTGGCTAGGTATAGCGTTTGAAATTTGCCTTAATATACAACATGAGCTTCCTCTGATGCTCTAATATTTGAAATGCTCACCATCAACTTGTAGATTTTTAACTAGTTCCGAGCATTCTTTAGGTGTCAGTTGTATTCCCATGCCTTCCAGAATATTTTTTACATCTTTCACATTAACTTTTCCTCCTTCAAAAAAATAGAAATGGCAAGTAGTTGACAATATTAAGAAATATCTAAGTATTAAAAACATGAAACAAAATTGTCCATCTTTTTATATCACCAACTGCTTGTTAATAAACAAAGGCACAAAAAGACATACCCAGTGGAATAAATAGCAGGAATAGATTTAGAACTTGTTACTTTGACTCTGGGGAAAGAAGCACTTTTATAAAGCATAGTTCTCACTAAATTGGAAATTTAGGTAATTGTCTGAATTACTTAAAAAAATCAGAATATTGTAAAGCTTGGCCTAATAGTGCTATTTTACCCAAAGTTATTAGATTATTTGACCATTATCTTAATCTTTAACAATTACTGTGGTGATCTAGAATGAGGATGAGTAAACTTTTTCTGTAAAGGGTTAGATAGTAAATATTTTAGATTCTGCAGGTTATATGATTTCTGTTGCAGTTTATAAACTGCTGTTATAACACAAAACTAGCCATTATTAATACATAAATGAAGTATATGACCATGTTTCAATAAAACTTCATTAATAAATACAGAGAGCTGTATTTGGTTGATGGGTAATAGTCTTTCAGCGGTGAAGATCTGCAGTTTTATTGCCACATGGGCAAATATTTTAGAGGATGTAGGACTCATTATTAAGAAATAAAAAAGTAATCAAAGTATGGAACCAACCTAGGTGTCCACCAACTGATGAATAGATAAAGAAGATGCCTATATATATACTATATATACACATTTCTTACCCATAAAAAAGAAAAAAAGTATGTAACTTGCAGGAAAATGTGTGGAACTAGACAGTATTATACTAAGTGAAATCAAAAGTGAAAGGTCATATATTTTCTCTCATATGTGAAAGTTAGAGAGAAACTGGGAAACAAATGAGACTTCAGATAAATGAAGAGAGAAACCAGTAGAATAGTAGAGGGAATTGGGGGAGGGAGGTAGGGAAGAGAAAAAGGAAGATGGATGAAGGAAATAGTTCAAATAATGTTATATGCATACATGAAGATATCACTACCCATCTCAATAACATGTAAGGGGAGTGGGGGAGCAGGTTTGGATCTGGAGGGAAGCACATCGAGTGCTGTGTGCAAGTATGTTTGTATCACTCTGAACTTCACTATGATGTATAATTACAATGCACCAATAAAAATATTTTTAAAAAATTAAAAAGAAGCTGGGTATGGTGGAAGGATCAGGTGACAGGAGGATTGCAAGTTCGAGGACAGCCTCAGCAAGTAGTGAGACTCTCATCAACCTAGTGAGACCCTGTTTCAAAATACAAAATAAAATAGGGCTGAGGGTGTAGCTTGGAGGTAGACTGTCCCTGGGTTCAATCCCCAGTGCCAATAAAATAAAATAAAAATATAATTAAAAAACAGCATTCTCATTAGCAGAACATGAGGATACTTAGAAATGAAGCTAATAAAATATTTGAGTAAATAAATGGAGAGCTATACCATATGCTTGGAAAAATAATCTATCAGATATCTGTTCTTGCTAAACTGATATATAGATGTAATGCAATTACAATATTGAAATCCCAGTAAAGATTTTAAAAAAGAAATTTGACATGGCTTACACTTAAAATCCCAGTACTTAGGAGTCTGAGATAGGAGGATCACAGGTTTAAGACTAGCTCAAAGATTTAGTGAGATCCTCAGCAACTTAGTGAGACCCTGTTTAAAACAAAAATAAAAACAAAAACAAACCCCAAACAAAACAACAACAAAATAGGGTTGGGGGTGTAGCTCAGAGGTAGAATGCCCTTGGGTTCAATCCAGGGGCATTCTACAAACAGAAAAGAAAAAAAAAAAAATCCAGGGGCATTCTAGAAACATAGAAAAAAAAAAAAAAAGGAAATTTGACAAGCTGATTCTAAAATTTTTATGGAAAAGCAAGGAGCCAATGATCACAAGACACTCTTAAAAAATGAATAAAGTCAGACCTTTTCAACTAAGTGATACAAAAATTATAAAGCTAGAGTAATTAACTTAATGGATAGCTCAGAAACACCTAAGCACCGATAAAAACTTGACTTCTGACAGTGTAAATATTGCAAATCACTGGGGAAAAGAAGGACCATTTGATAAAGGATGCTAGAGCAATTGTTTATCAATGATCAACAGATTGAAATTATATCTTTGTTTCATTAAAAAATCAAATTACGGGTGGATTAAAAACTCTTTTTGTGTGTGTGTGTTACTGGGGACTAACCCAAGGGTGCTCTACCACTGAGCTACAGCCTCAGCCCTCCTTCTTCTTCTTCTTCTTCTTCTTCTTCTTCTTCTTCTTCTTCTTCTTCTTCTTCTTCTTCTTCTTCTTCTTCTTTTTCTTCTCCTTCTCCCTCTTCTTCTTCTTCTTTTTTTTTTTTTTTTAAAATTTTAAGACAGGGTCTTTCTAAATTGCCCCGGCTGGTCTCAAACTTGTGATCCTCTTGTCTTAGCTTCCAAAATACTGGAATTATTGCTGCACACTTCTGTGCCTTACTTAAAAGTAAATCCTTTTAACTTTAAGAAGAAATATAGGGTACTGCTCATGACTTTGGGCAAGAAAAAGTTTGTTAGACAAGAACTGAAATATGCTGACCCTTGGAAAAAGGTAGTGAAATTTACCATATTAAAATTATGAACTTCTTTCCAACAAAATGTACCACAGAGAAGGCAAAAAGGTAGCAAAAACTCTGGGAGAAGATATTTGCAACACATAATTGACAAAAGGTTATTATCTAGTAATACAAATAAGAAACTATCAATAAAAGATAGAACATCTACCAGAAAAATAGGCAAAAGGCATGAACTGGCATTTTATTAAAGATACAGTACTAAGGACCAATGAATATAGGAAGAGATATTAGCCTCTTTAGTAATCAAGAAAATGTAAATTTAAACCTCAATGAGATATCCTTTTATATCCACTAGACTGGCAAACAAGCTCTAATAATAATATATATAAGCATGTGTGTGGATTAACAGGAATTCTTCAAGTTTTCAGGTGGGATGATTAAACCTACAACTACTTTTGGTATAAATTAGAACTACTTAAATACATGGAATATTCATACACACTATGATGAACACATTTCATTCCTAAGTATATTCTACTCTTCAAGTTTAGTAGTGGAACTCTCGAAAATGTGAACCAGAGATTTTTTATATTAAATTATAATAATTAAATATAAAGAGATATTTTAAAAACTGGAACAATGTAAATAAACACAAATAGGAGAATGGCTGAATAAATTACAGCATATTTGAATATTAGAAAGCTTCTAGAGCCCTGAAAAGGAATAAAGTACAACAATAAATCATAAAGTCTTTTTTTGTGTGTGTGTGGTACTGGGGATTGAACCCAGGGGCATTCTACCTCCGGGCTATACCTCCAGTCCTATTTTTATTCTTTATTTTTGAAACAGGGTCTCACTAAGTTGCAGAGAGCCTCACTAAGTACCTGAGGCTGGCCATGAACCCAGATCCTCCTGTCTTAGCCTCCCAAGTACTGAGATTACAAGCGTGTGTCACCACGCCCGGCTAAACCATAAAATCTTAAATGGTATAATTATCTTAAAAAAGTTACCAAAGACTATACATTACTTATAATAGTATATTACTACTACTACTACTACTATTATTATTCTTTTTTTGTTATTTTTGGTACTGGGGATTGAACCTGGGAGCATTCTTCTTCTAAGAAATACCCTACCCTCAGTTTTAATTTTGAAAAAGGGTCTCACTAAGTGGCTCAGGGCATCTCTAAGTGGCTGAGGCTATCCTTGAACCTGTGATCCTCCTGTCTTAGCCTCCCAAGTACTGGGATTACAAGCATGCACCACTAGGCCTGGCTTCTAGTTATTTTTTGATTGATGATTCTGTGAGTTTTATTATTCACAAGTATTGTCCTCATGAATTTATGTACTAACTGAAAACACAAGAAAAAAAAATATCACTAAAGAATTAGGATTTTAATCTTCAAAATAACTTTCAACTTGCCTGTTACTGCATTCACATCATCCATCACCTTTTTCAGAGAAACATTCCTATTAGCTGTAATACAAAGCATAAATAATTTGGAAAATGGTACAAAAATATTGTAAACTAGGGTTCAATGAAAATCTATATGTTTTACTAAATTATTTGTGTTCAGGTTAAATTTATATTTCCTGATTTGATCGCTTGATTCCTCAGTAAGAAGGACCACGGGCTAGTAAGAAGGGACCATGTTCCTTGACCAATGATAAATGTATTATGTTTCTGGTTCTTAGGTCTTCAGACACCTTCTTGTAAGCATGGTAAAAGATGTCATTCATAAAGACAGGCTTTTTTTTTTTTTTCCTTTTGATGAACCTTACACTTAACACAGATGCTGAGCTAGAGGCTTTGTATCCTCCATCTGTTTCCAATATGCATTCCTTTAATGTTTCTAACTTCTGTATCTACCTCACAATGCTAGTGACATATAGTTGTTAGACACTTTTGGAAATATTAATAATGTCTTACTACTTCCTATTTTGGGCATTTTTTCCTCTCAATTATTTCTAGCTCTCTTCTTTATTCATTCATTCATTTTTCCCTCTACTCCTGTATTTGTTTCTCCTTGCTACTTTCAGGCGTGATAAGTGTTGTGAATATCCTTTCAGCATTGCTTATAGTTGAGTAGGATGATAACTTCAGATGAATAAACATGACAAAAGATAGGATTTCTTCTTACTTTCAGTCCCAGTTATTCTCCATTAAAATGTCTTAAGCTATTCCTATCAATCTAATTTTCAAAATTCTTGCATGTAATCTCAAGATTCTAATCTCTCTCCTAAAAGAAAAAAATGGTTATTTACAATGCTTACCACCAGTGGGCTGATTTTGTAGCACACCTTTAAGTTCCTTATTTTTGAGCTTGATCCCCATATTCTCTAGAATTGTTTTCAATTTATTGACATCAACTTTTCCTCCTTAAGAAAGAGACAGGAATGTAAGAAAAACCCAATAAAAGCACAATATGAAAAATACTTTTCATGCTAAGTAAATTAACTTTCAACTG
>PVLC010031990.1:0-18461 GCA_004027655.1 Graphiurus murinus | reverse complement strand
TGTAAGAAGCTATTGATGTGGCAGAGACAAGAACTTCAAACACACTGATAAGCCACAGTTGCATGTGGGAAGGCCAGAGGGACATTCCCAGAGATTCTGTTTGCAGAACTGGCAGTTCCTAAAGCTCCCAGGCTCCCCGGAGCCCCACCAAACCCAAGAGGCTCCTCAGTTTGGGAAAACACCCAATCTGCATGATCTTCCTTCTTTTCCCAACATTACCCCTGAGGTCCCTCTCTTAGCCCTGTCCTTCCTTGTTCCCAAAGCTCTATCTCTCTCATCTCCTGACCCAGAAATAGAGACAGGACATGAGCCACATGTGTAATCTCTTTTCTTTTTCTTGTTTTGTTCTGTTTTGTTTTGTTACTGGAGATTAAACCCAGGGACTGTCTATGCTGAGCTACATCCCTAGTCCTTTTTATTTTTTATTTTGAAAGAGTCTTGCTAAGTGACTGAGAACCTGTAATTTTCTTGGTTCCACCCTCCCAAACACTAGGATTACAGATGTTCACCACCATGCCTGTCCACATGTATAATTTTGAATGCCTGGCATACACATTAAAAAGAGAAACAGGTGAAGCTGGGTGTAGTGGCACATGCCTGTAATCCCAGTACTTGGGAGGTTGAGAATGAAGGTTCACGGGTTTGCGGCCAGCTTCAAGAACATAGTGAGGCTCTCCACACCTTAGTGAGACCCTGTTTCAAAATGAAGAATAAAATAAGGCTGGAGGTGTAGCTCAGAGGTACAGTGCCCCTGGGTTCAATTCCCAGTACCACACAAAAAAATAAAAAAGAGAAATTAACTTGAATATTTTTAATTTAACCCAATATATCCTAAATGTTATTTTATGTAATCAATGTAAGACAATGATTGAGATATTTTGCATTCTTCATATGACATCTTTGAAAGCTGGTGTATAAAAACAGAAAAAGAAACCTGGTGCCCCTCGGAGGCCCTGCCTATCTCCTGCCACACCCAAGCAATGACCTTGGAACTGGTTCCTGCTCTTTCTTCTCTAATCCACTCTTCACACTTCTGGACAAGATTCCCCTAAAAGACCTCTGCCTGGCCCATAGGACCCAGGGTTCTTCACAGCCAGCCTCGACCAGCCCTACAAGCATCTCTCCCTGTCCAGACACCACCTTCCCACACCCTGCCTCTCATGATGGCTCCATGGGCTCAGAGCCCACCATGACTCCATCCTCCCTACCTCCTCTATGGCTCCCTCTGCCTGTAATGCTGTGTCATTGTCACAGTCCCCTGCCTAGATGCTACCTTCTGCTGATTTGAAATCAATTGGGCCTTCCACAGAGTTCCCAGAGCGAGCTCTGTCCTCTCTGTCCACATTTCTTCCACCATCAAGTGGGTAGATAATCTCTGGGGTCTGTCAGGAACAATCTCCTCTCTTGATCATATATTTCTCTGCCTCCAAAATAATTATTTTATGAACCTACTTGACTCCCTCCCTGATTTTCAGATTTCCCAGGGTCAGATACCAGACATTTCCATTACTGTTTTCCAGGGTTGCTCTTCCATGAACGTGTACAGAATCTAGCAGATGTAAACAGAGAAGATAGGCAGGACTATTTGAACAGCACTCTGGCCTTGGAGGTTCATGAAAGATTGTCCTGGCAGGCCAGACCATGTCTTAGGGAGAGGGAAGGGCTAGGCTCTCATGCAGAGAGCAGGAGCAAAGAGGAGTTCCCTGGGAGGAAAGGAAGAGAAACCCATCAATGCCCATGAGTTCAGTAGAGCCCAGTGCTATTTAGAAAGCACAATAAAGGAAATTCCTGAAAGTAGCACCTAATTCAGGGAGCACTCGTCCCTTTTTGCAAGCCAAGAGAACGAACTGCGTTCCTTCATCCTTTCTCACCACAGGCTATAGGACAGAGCTGAGCTCCCCGGCAAAGTAGTAGACTCCTAGGGAGGCAGGAGCCATTGATGAGCTAGGAAAGCCCTCCAGATACAAGGCAGGGTGGGAGTCCTCTCCATCCCCTGCTGAGAGCCCAAGGGAGAACAAGCAACAAGCCTTCGCTTCTCCCAGAACCCATAGGACTTTACCTGATTTGGAAGTATAAATGGAAGATTAATAGAGACTTGCTTTATGCAAATGCCTCTTTCATTTTGTATACTATATTTAGAGACAGAAAACTGCTTTGGCATTTAGAGATAAATTTTATATTTGTTGCTGCTGCTACTGCTATTCTACTGTCATTAATCATATAAATGATAAGAGCAAAATGGAAATACTCAAAAAGCAAGCACCACCAAGTAGCTTAAAAAATACATCCTAGGCCCCCTTCAATCATCACATTTGCAAATGTCTGAAATCATGCTCAACAAAATGTTTTACAACCTTCTAGTGTGGGTAGAAGTGACTCACTCTGAGGCTTAGTCAGGTCTCCATGCTCTGGGTCTTGGTGGCTGAATACAGACCCTCTAAGTTTCTATCCTCTCCTGCTGTGAGGTCCCTTCCAGCTTCCTGAGCCCATAGCCGGTGATCCATCCCATTAGGAAATAAGGCGGTTCCTACACCATAGGTCTGTAGGGAACACATCTCACTTCTGGCTAAACTGTTCCTGATGTGTGCTAGCACAGAGGTTCCAAGCCCAAGCCTCAAACTAGCTCTAGGGAATTTGGTGTTTTCTTCTGCACCAAATGAATGCTAGAACTTCAAGGGCCCTGGACAGGCCATAATTGGCCCGGTAGAAAGGAAATTGACCTCCTGCCCTTTTCTTGTTTCCCCTTCCTGTAACCCCCTGGGCCACTGTCTCTAGACCTCTCCCCCAAGTCCTACCACCATGTCATCACCATCCTTGAGAGTCCAGGCCCGGGGGCTGCCCACCATACTCCGCCTTGGCCTTTCTCCAGCCTCCTCCTTCCTGTAGGCTGAGAAGCTCCCTATAGGAAGCTCCCTGGGTGGGCATAATGCCTCCTAAAGAATTCCAACACAGATGTCCTAGAGAGGAAACAGACAACTAAGTCCCCGAGAAACTAATAGTAAATAACAAAATGTGAGGCATACAAAATGAACACAGAGAGGAAGAGAGAAATGTTATGTGGTATGGGAGCTTTCCAACAAAAAATTTCTAGTTTGAGGTGTGGCTTGACGTTTTTTTGTTGTTTTTTTTTTTTTCAAATGTATAGTGTTGGGAAATTTATTTGGCCCTCTCCAAATTCACTTCTATGACTGTAAAATGGCCCCAAGCCACTGATCTATCCCTATGAGATAATGTGAAAGCACTTCCAAACTATAAAGCTCAGGGCAGATCCCAATGCTTGATGCCCCTGACGCCTCCTTTGCCATGGTCTCCTCCACCCAACCCTGTGTCATCTCCATCTCAGCTCTAACACCCGGGCCCTGCTGAGAAGGAGGAAAGCAAAACTCACCCTTAGAGTTTTCCCTTCCAATCCTCTCCACACTTCATTCCCTCCCCTCCTCCTAATTCACCATAGAGATTCCAAATATTTTGTGCATGTAGATTATTTTCCTCAGAAACACACTCCAAACTTCTGAACCCCACAGGCTGAATTTCAACACAGAGTTTCTGACACTGGCTAAAATTGGATAACAAAGCCAGGCCTGGTGGTGCGCCTGTAATCCCTGAAATAGGATCACAAGAAGCTGAAATAGGATCACAGGTTCAAGGCCAGACTCAGCAACTTAGTGAGACCCTGTTTCAAAATAAAAAGGGCTGAGAGCATTGTTCAGAGGTAGAATGACCTGGGTTTAATCCTTATCACCCCCATTCAAAAAAAAAAAAAAAAAAAAAAAGTGGACAATAAGAGACTGGACCAGAGCAGGAGGGAAGAAGATCTTTGAGGAGCTTTTCTGCATCATAGATAAAATAAGGGCACATGGGCTCTTCCCTTTTTTAAACCTATGAAAAAATGTGTCTTGTGACAATATTGACAGTATCTCTCAGCCCCTTTAAAGACTGGGCAGCAGGATGACAACCTGGTCTTATTTTAAAATCAGGTAGAACATAGAATGGGGCTATTCCCACACACAGAGGCCTGTCAGAAGATAGAGTCCTATAGCCCCCGAAAGAGTAGACACTCTTATTTATTTAAATGTAGAAATTTCTGGTCATTTCAAAAGATTATTTTATAAAGCCATAACTTCCTTGGAAGTATTCTAGATATTTCTAGTTATGATTTGGCTCATAAGATAACAATCTGTTCTTAAATAGCTTTGGGAATTTTTCTAAAAATGCTAACAAAGAAATAAATACAAATAGAATGAAGCCAAATCATAGGCTACTATGACAGCGCTGTAAATAGGGGGACTGTCACATTTATTAAGGCTCTGTCTGATGAACTAAGTAATGCATTCTGTGTGACAAGGTCACACACCAATCCAAGCTGGGTTAGACCCATCCTTTGAATCCTGCTCTTCAATGGTAGATAATGACATGGCAATAAAATAATATAAAGTACAATTATGAGTAAAAAATAAAAGGTAACTTCATAACTGGTTAAAAACTAAACATCCATTTAAATCCAACAAATAAACATGGAAATTAAATGATTAAAAGCATAAATGAAAAATGCAAATTTCAGAACAGTAGAGTAATGTTAGGTGGAAATCCATTTCACTTGTCCACTGGTTCATTTGTTTGTTTGTTTGTTTGTTTGTTTGTTTGTTTGTTTTACCAAGTCTAGAGATTCTAGACTACTCTAATTCTGGAATACAAGTGATTTTATATTCGAAAAATAAAATCAGAGGCAAGATGATAAAATTCTGGGTTTTGTATTTGACACAAATTGAAGTCAGAAGTAGAACTATAACCTCATTTTTTGTAAAAATAATCAAGAAGAATAAACAGAAAAGGAAAACATTCCTTCTTTACCAACAAAATAGAACAAAATTCTAATTTTTTTTTTCTTTCTGTGGTACTGGGGATGGAACCCAGGAGATTTCTACCTCTGAGCTACACCCCAAGTCCTATTTTATTCTTTTATTTTGAAACAAGGTTTCACTAAGTTGCAGATGGCCTCATAGTCTTAGTTGTTGAGGTGACCTTTGAACCTGAGATCCACCACGTTTGGCTCAAAATTCCAATTTAGAGTAGAATTCCTGAGTTCAGATAAAATTTCCCAGTTCAATTAGGGGAGATGTCCAAACCCACTCTTAGTGTAAGCTGCTACAAGAGCAAGGGCTTATTTTCCTGATCTCTACCAATTCCATGCATAGTTCACCCTGAGCCTCCCAACACCTGACTTCCAACTGGCCAGAGCAAAGTTGGAGATATGTACATCTACAGTATTTAGGTCAAATGTTGAGAACTCTTGAACAATACGAGATGAAACTGGAACAAAACTAATTGTAATATCCCCTGGCCTTGCTGTAAAGTGTAATCGTGCTGGTAAAATTTTCAGCTACAAAAAAAAAGGAAAGAAAAAGAAAAAAATTAGAACTTGGCTCAAGCTTAATATTGTAGTAATAAACCCCAGGGATCTAAACTTTTATTCAGAGGTTTTTTTCTTTATCAGAATTGTCCAAAATCATGCTACACACCTAAGAAAAGAACACTATAACTATGATACACTGTAGTGTCCTTGAAACTCAAAAATTGCAAGTTATGAAATAGAATAGAGTTGTGTAGAAGGAAATGCTGTTCCTCAAGTCTACTGGCCAGAAACATAGAATTTTGACCCTGGAAGAAACCTTCCTAGGAGACCCAGGTTTAGATTAGTAGTATCATCTAAAGGCTTGAGGCACAGGGCACTAGGAGGAACCCATGCATGGAGGAACTTGAACCTTAAGCTTTAGCTCATGATCAATCTACTAAGAACACATCACCATGTAACTTCTTCAAGTAGTTGTTTACTGCATTTCATTGAATCATGGACTTTTAAACTGGAAATATAAACTGGCTTGTCTATGGTCATATCCCTTGTCTAGTACTGTTTTCCCAATACCTGCTACATTCCTAGCTAGTCATTATCCAAAAGCAGCTCATGTTTTTTGTTTTGGGCAGTCAGTAAAAGGTTGTAATCATCTAGAATCTCTGAAAGAACAAACACTTCTAACATTTAGAAGGTACTTAGGACTTGGTCCAGCCCAACAGGGATGCCAGTGGGTGATACATGGTCCCCCAAAACAGCCAGATCGCTCCTGCTTGTGTTCATTGCATTTCTTTCAGAATCAAGTGCCAGGGCTAATTAGACTCCCAATTAAAGCCCAAGGCACCACTGGGGGCTCAGCTGGCAAGCTAGCTGGGTAGAAAGCACAGCAGCTCTCTGTTTGTCTTCCACAGACACCGGGATGAAATTAGTAGAGCCATCTGATATGTTCCCCATCATGCATGCATTTATTCACCCATCTATCCATTTCTTCATTTATTCAACATTCTATTCTTTTCTTTTCAGTACTGGGTATTAAACCCGGGGCATTCTACCTCTTAGCTACACCCCTAGCCCTATTTATTTATTTATTTTTATTTTAAAACAGGATTTTGCTAAGTTACTGAGCTGGCCTCAAACCTGTGATCCTCCTGCCTCAGCCCCCCAACTACTGGAATTATAGGCATGCACCACCACACCCGGCTTGTTTGTTCAACATTCCTAATGAGTGCCTTAGGATACATAAGTACATGAGTACTTACATGAGTGCCACAGGAGACATAAAATGAGCTCATGGAAAAAATAAAAGTGAAGGTGGAGCAAGTACAGGTAGAATAGAGGAAGGAAGAGAGGGTTTCTTCAAGACAGAGCTGACCTGGAGGCCTTTGAGGAGGAGGCAGAGCCTGCAAGCTCCCAGTAGAAACCAAACATAAGGCCTCTTAACCCTTCATCCCTTGGTTGAATGGAGAAATGTCTCAGTGGTGTCCAGGAGTAGAACAAATTGTCCAGTTGCTTGGGGACTTGTTAATTTCTGAGACTTTCCTGAAGTGGAAGATGAGGTTATAGGGGACCCAGTGACCTCACTGCACACAGTACTCTTCAGGACAGATTCGGCCCAATAGACAGGTAACAAAGAACAAAGAAGAGTAATTTTATAGAAAATTAATATTTTAATAGCTGAAAAAATGTGCATACAACTACACTGCAATACCTAATAAGTGGTGAGATGTTACGCCTGTGTGTAGAATCTCTGTGAATGCAACAGATATAAATGCACACAGATTCAAGTGAGTTTTCAGGATGGCCTATTATAAACATGTTGGCATTGTCACTCATAACATGATTTTCCAGCGCTTTGAATGATCAAAATGCTTCATCAGTGAAGTCCTAAAAAAAAGTACCCCCTTTGCTTCAGGTTGCATTCCTGGGGGGTGGGGGAGGGGGAATCAATACATGATAAAACTTTAAAAATCCTTTGCATTTATATGTAAAATGGAGTTGGATACTAGACCTAGCTAAACATAAACAGAATTTTCATGGACACCAACAACCAGTGGAATGTTGGGAAGTCATGTGGAACAACCTCACATAGTGTGGACCATCCTGACCACTGCAGAACTTCTGACATCCCAGCCCCCCTCCACTAAATGCCAATGGTGACCCAGCAGTCATCATTATGACAAACCATGACTATGACGAATAACTCCAAAATGTCCAAATATGCTTCTTGGAACATGAGAACTAAGGGTTAGAGCAGTGTGTGGGAAGGGAGGGGGATAAATTAAGTGTGTCTTCCAACAGCTGGAGTTAGGAGTCACCTGATTACCCTATTGCTCCTGGTGTCAACTGACCTGGGCCACAAAGTACCCAAGTATTTGGTCAAACATTCTAGGTGTGTCTCTGAGGATGTTTTTGGAGAAGATTAACATTTAAGTTGGCAGACTGAATAAAGCAGAGATAGCTCTTCTCGATATGGGGAAGGCCTGGACACTGTCCTGCCGGCTTCCATGTGGAGCCATGCCGATGGTAGTTGGTTTTGTAGGTCTAGAGCTCAGAAGAGAGGCCTGGGCAGCAGACAAGTAGATGGTGGTCAAAAGCTTTGGAAGCAGATGAAATCACCAAGGTGGAATCTACAGAGAAAGAACTTAGGGCGAAACCCTGGGAAGCCTGGCGGTGGAAGTGACTAGAGGCTGAAGAACAATGGAGGCTGAGAAGGAATTGTCAGAGAAGTGAGAGGAAACCCAGGAGAAAGCATCACAGAAACCAAGATAGAATGGAAGGGCTGTCAAGGAGGAGGAGATGAAGAGTGTCAAGGCTGGCAGAGGCCATCAGTGGCCTTGGGGGGAGGAGCTCACTGTTTGGCTGTGACTTGAGGGATGAACAAGGGAAGGTGAGAAGTGGAGCAGCACTCAAGACGACTGGTTAACATTTAGAACAAGGTGCGCTTGGGGTATCGAGGAGCACCCCACCCCTACCCCACCTGCCCAAATCCAGCTCCTGATTTCCCACCAAAATTTCTAAACCATTTGAGTGGTAGGACAAGAGCAAGGCAGATGAAAATCAAGATGTCATCTTTATTAGGGACAAAGCTAATATTAGAGAAAGTGACATTAAGTGTCTAGCAACAATTTCCCAAAATGAGAAAGACTGACCCACAGACAAAGGCTGCCCTGGAGAGCTGATTTCATTTTGTTAGTTACAGGTATCGTAATTCTTCCTGTTTATTACTTACGCTTACCTAATATCTTTATTTGCCCCAGTTTTATTTTTAAGTCTTCTTTATTTTCCCTATTGTGTTTCTTTCCTCCACATAACATATAACTATTTTTGCTTTTCTTTTAACCTAATCTGATATGGTCTCTCTTTTAAGGAAGAATTCTGTCTATTCACATTTAATGTAACAAATCATACACTTAATTTGATTTCTTCTATTTTCTTAATATTTATTACTCACTCACCTCCGTGTCCTTTGTAGTAATTAGTTAGCTCCAATTACTATTCAACTCTTTTCTTTCTCTTGTTAATTTGGGAGTTCCATTCTATTTTTCAATCCTACCCAGTTGTCTCTTTCTGTCACTCAGTCAAACTTCTAGGATTCATTCCTTAGATGAAGATAAGAACCCCAATCCTCTATTCCTCTGCTTTTCTTCCTCCCCCGTAAGATGCTTTCACTAGAATGCTTTCACTTCCCACTCTCACACACCAACAAGAAACCTGTGGACAATTTCTACTTCCCCTCTTTCTCTTTAGTACTTTTAGTGCCAGGCTATTAACATTTCCCTTGAAATGTCTCTCTTCTATTTTCAACACTTGTATTACACACTCCTAAAGGGTCTATTATTATCCATCTGAATTTAACTAATGATGTATTGTAAGAATCCTTGCCCACTGCTATTTTTTCCCCTCTTTTCATCCTGTAAGCCTCAAAGCTGATTGATTTATTGTTTGGTTAGGTCTTGTCTTAAGATTTTTTTTTTTTTCCCTGATGGAGGATGTGGATGGCATGCCCTTTAATGTTTGCATATCCTCAAACTTGTTTCCTTGCTAGAAATGAGGTCTTGCTGTGGGATTCTTGGTGTGTACTAATCTTCACACAATTTGCCTCAATTTTCTCTGCTTCAGGTGTTACAGAAAAGAAAACTAATGCCTTGTGATCCTCCTTCCTCTATAAGTGATTTTATACTTCCTTTCCTGGAACACTGTAAGATTTTCTTTTTATTCTTAGACTTTAGGAATTTTCTAAGCTGTGACTTATTTGTCCTTCCCAGAACATGCAAAAACTCTTCTAATCAGTAGAGGCAGGCCTTTTTTAGCCTGAGAAATATATTTCTTATTACTTATTACCTCTTTTTATTCACCTACTAGATCTTGTCTTTGGGTTCCAGAAAATCCGTACCTCCCTGTGTTACTGTTTTTAAACTTATCACTATTCTTAAGTGGCATGGGCTGGAGTGGTAGGTATGATGATAACATTCTTTTGTCTTCCCTCTAGCCTCTGGGCCAGTAGCTGGGGTACCTTATGAGGGCTAAAGACCCAAGAGTGGTAGCTATCAGCCCCCATCAAGTCTCCAGGAAGGAGATTCTACCTCTCCTGTTTTCTCCCATTTCCTGGCCTCAGCACACCTATACAACTCCCTCCCTCTCATCCAGCTAGGTCCCTTTGCTGGGATACTCACCAGTACCCAGACAGGGGTATCTCCTTATGATTACAGAATCAAGGGCAGTTTGGAGACAAATGTCTATTCACACAACTTTAAGAAAGCATGGCGGGTCTCAATCAAGAAGTCATCTCAGCTGGACATGGTGACACACACCTGTAATCCCAGTATTTGGGAGACTGAGACAAGAGAACATAGGTTTGAGACTAGCTTCTGCAACTTAGTGAGGCCCTCAGCAACTTACGAAGATCCTGTTTCCAAATTAAAAACAAAAAGGGTTGGAGGTGTCGCTCGGAGATGGAATGTCCCTGAGTTCAATCCCAGCACCATAAAGAAAAAAGAAGTCACCTCAAAGTCCATTGATTGACTGGAGCTTCCACTGGCTGGGTCCACTCCTCCAGGGCCTGACTTGAGCCCTGGTGCTCTGTAGATGGAGTGCTTGACATTGGCAGGAATCCTTGTTGGAGCTCTCACCAGCCTCTGATACATGAAGCCTATCAAATCTTGCTTATCACTCAGGCTTCTGCACTCCAGGAGGAAAAAACTTAGGCTCTCAAGCCCCCAACTCTCCTTCCTTTCAGAACCTGTGTTCATCTCTGAGTTAAAAGGATGATGGCTTCCCTGCCTGGTGTCTAGGAAATCACGTGCTTGCATCATTCCTCTCTCAACACCCTCCATAAAATGGGGGCTGTTGTTCTCCCTTGTCTGCTTACACATTCTAGATTATAGATTGCATTTTTTTTTTTTTAGGTGGTAATAGGGATTGAACCAAGGGGGATTCTGCCTCCAAGCTATGTCTCTAGCTCTATTTAATTTTTCATTTTGAAACAGGGACTCACTAAGTTGTCCAGGGTCTTCCTACGTTGCACCACCATGCCCAGTTTCTAGCATTCATTTTTTAAGCCTTGGAGCCAGCCCTTTCCTACTCCACCAGTTTGAATCCTTTCCCTGCCCTATCTTCCCAATTCCTATCCATTGTCTTGAGCATTCCTGACTGGACCAAGCTTTGGGCCAAGAAAGCTCCTATCTTGTTGTGAAAGGGGTATGGGTGAATGCTACTGAGCTTTCAACACCATGACCTTGGACAATCACTTCGCTGTTCTGAGCTTTGGATTCCACACCTGTGAAAGGGTTATACGACCTGCCCTTGGGGCTAGAAATGTAGCTCAGTGGTAAAGCACGTGCTTGGTATGCACAGGGTTCAATTCTCACCTCGGGTTTTCTGTTTGTTTGTTTGTTTTTAAAAAAAAGGTCTGCCATTCCCTCTTCACAGGCTTATTATGGGACTCAAGTGACATAAGGAAGTGCTTTGAAATGCACTATACATGTAAGTCTTTGTTATATCCTTTCAAAAACATCAGTTCAAGTTTCTCTAAGTGGGGCTTTGCAGTGTTAATTTACTTCCATGGATTTAGCAGTTTCAAATTCATGAATGATTCTCATGCCCTCACAGAACCTACTCCTGGAGCTTCTCTTTATAGTTTAGTTACTTATTCACTGAAAGGCCATAACTCCAGATAACAAGGAAAAGGCTCCTTTCCACAGTCTGGCATGGTTATGATTTAAGTGTACTGCTGTTGGAATTAGCATCCCTATCTCCAACACTCATCATGTGGCCAGCGTGACAGCCATGGAGAGTGTCCCAGGCTCCCCTTCAAAAAGGGACTTGCTGTCCGGCTACACCCATCTGAGGACAGCCCATCTCCACTCTGTGACCAAGTGAGAGGTAAAAGCCCAGCCCAGCCACTCTGGCCTGACACAGGGCACAGGATGGGTGATACACAATCCAGCGCTTCCCCAGCAGGTTGCAGATACTCTGCAGGGCTGCATTGAGTTGGACTTCTCTGCCCAACCCTGCTCCCCCCTTTCCTTCATAGGTGCTGATCCCTAAGAAACATCTTGCATCCTAAATCAAACAAAGAACAGAATGCGGGAAGTGAACTGACACTATGGCTACAACCAAAGTCAGTTTCTCATCTAACCATGAATGGGTGACTCAAAGATCTAAGACACTGCAACTATGTGGGTAGAAATCTCTCATTATCCACCGGACTCAGATTAAAATCTCAGAAAGGAAGCAATAGCACCTATTCTTACTTCCAGCCCTAGAGGTACTCTGATTTAATGCTGTCACCTTGAGGCACCAAAGGCTGATATCTAAAAAAAATGCTGACATGCTGGGTTCCTTGGTCATCTTTTCATTGCCCTGACCAAAATGCCTGACAAGAACAATGTAGTGAAGGAAGGATTTATTTAGGCCCCCCCCATTTCAGTGAATTCAGCCGACAGTTAGCAGGCTCCATCTCTCTGGGCCTGAAGTGAGACAGAATGTCATGATGGAGGGCATGGTGGAAGAAACCTGCTCATTTCAAGGATGCTGGGAAGTAGAGAGAGAAAAATAAATTCTTCCAGAGCATGTCCCTAATGACCAACTGGATTCTACCCCCTAATAATCCATTCAGCTATCAGTGGATCAATGCACTGAGATCAAAGCCCCACCTCGGAACCTTGCTGCAGTGAGGACCATGCTTTCAACACACATAAGGTATGGGGGGACATTCCAGAGCCAAACCATTACACTGGGTATCATACAAAAGCCACATCTAGTGCCAAGATTAGCCACATAATCTAAGCATAGTCACAAGTCTTTCAATTACCTTTATATGTGCAGATGAGAGAGAACTCAGCCCTCTCGTTTCACTAGGAAAGGTGGCTTTGAAAGCTCAGTTTGTCCCTGATGAAGGTCCTTGATAAAAAGCAGTCTTCTTATTTTATTTAATGTATTTGTTTATTTTTATTTTATTTTATGTGTTGCAGGGAGTGGTCAGGTATTGAATCCAGGGGCATTCTACCTCTGAGCTACACCCTAGCCCTATTTTATTTTTTTATTTTCAAAGAGTATCTCACTAAATTGCTATGAGCCTTGCTAAGTTGCTGAGGCTGGTCTCAAAGCTGCAATCCTCCTGCCTCAAATACTGGGATTACTGGTGTGTGCCACCACACCCAGCAAAGGTAGGTTTTTTTTTGTTTTTTTTGTTTTGTTTTGTTTTATTTTTTTTTTGCGGTACTGGGGATTGAACTCAGTGGGGTTCTACCTCCCTATTTTTTTTTCTTTATTTTGAAACCAAGTCTCACTAAGTTGCGGAGTGCCTCACTAGGTAGCTGAGGCTGGCCGCGAACCCGGATCCTCTGGTCTCAGCCTCCCGAATGCTGGGATTACAAGCGTGCGCCACCACGCCCGGCTAAGGTAGTTTTTTTTAAACAAAAATCTATCATCCATTCACCCAATCCTCCTATCCTTTGTTCCTTGACACCTAAACACCTCACTGGCTTCCCATTGCTTTTACAATAAAGCCCCCAACCCAAAGAGGTTCCACTCAAAAATTCTGTCCTCTAACTTGACTCCAGTCTCTTTTCACTGCCTCCTCCTGGCTCCTGATGCTAGGCATGCTACAGCCACATTGGCCTTCATATGGTTTTTCAAATGAGCCATGGAACCTCCTGCAATGGGGTCTTTTTTTTTTTTTTTTTTTTTTTTTTTTTTTTTTTTTTTTTTTTTGCGGTACTGGGGATTGAACTCAGGGGCATTCTACCTCCTAGCTATACCCCCAGCCCTATTTTTTATTCTTTATTTTGAAACTGAGTCTCACTAAGTTGCGGAGTGCCTCACTAGGTAGCTGAGGCTGGCTGCAAACCCGGATCCTCCGCTCTCAGCCTCCCGAATGCTGGGATTACAAGCGTGCGCCACCACACCCGGCTCTGCAATGGGGTCTTGAACGTGCAGTCCTCTCTGTCTCAGACTTTCTACCCTTACCCTTGCCCTCGCCTAGTTAACAACTACTCTTCTTCAGATTCAAGCTCAGGTGTCATTATCTGAGAAGTCTTTGCTGGCCCCACACCCTTAGACCTGGAATAGGCTCCTCCGTGATGTGATCTTACAGAATCCTGCTCCCCTCCTCTGAGTACTCATCTCATGGTCTTGATTAGAATTGTACTGTCATGTCTGTGACTACTTGGTTAATCTGTCTCCCCACTTGGATGACAGGCTTCAGGAAAGGTAGGGATGATGTCTCCTTTTTCTCTCTATTCCCAGCTCCAAGCACAGTTCCCAATTGCCATGCTTGAGTAAATGGATAAGTGAATAGACAAAGAAAGGGGAATTGCTGGATCTGGTTGGGTAGTTTAAAGTTTCTAAGGGTCAAGATGCTATGATGGAGAATTAAACCAGAGAAGACTGGCTGAAGGATGTGTGTGATAGCAACTTGCAGAGTTTCTTCCTAATTACCAGCAGGAAGGATAGCTGGGGGCAGGGAGACAGCAAAGCACCATCTGTAGTCACAGCATAGTACCACCCTCAGGACCGAAGAGCAAAACCCCCAAGTGCCAGGCCTTAGAGTAAATGAAGATTATTCGCTGTACAATCAGGAGGAAATTATGTGGAATTAAAGTTGGAGTATATTTTTGAATTGGATTTGATTCTCCAGAGTCCTGAAGTTAACTGGCTGGAATAATTTCTTAGGGACCATTCTATTTAACCTTTGGAAATAAAGTATCTGCCTTTTAATGGAAAAACTCGTTCTCATTGTAAAGACAGCACACAATGTTCTTGGCTTCTTCGGTCTCCAGAAAGGGGAATTTAGATTTCTCCCTGTGCCTCCAATGTAACTTGAACCTTTCATGTCAACAAAGCAGCCAAGATTGATAGCTAACTTAAAAAAATAATAAGCAGAAAGTACCAGCCCTTCCTGAGAAGTGCCAGCCAGGGCATACTATGTGGACATCTCTACTTCTCCAAGAAGTCTCAACAGACTCAGGCATCTACCCATAGATTGAAGCACCCCAGAGAACCAACCTCAAAGCCACCTTACTCAGGATTCAAGTTTACCTTGCATTCAAAAGTTCTCCTCAGTAAGCATCAACAAAGTGTGATTAACTAATCAGTTGATTAATCTAATATTCCTACTTGGCACAAGTCCCTGCTGAAGATAGGTCTCTGCCTAAGCATATAACCCAACCAGAAAGTTAAGAGGCCAGTCAACAGCAAAATGTGTCCAGGTCCTCAAGTTCATACAGCCCATAGACAGCAAAACTAACCTACATTCTCTAAGTACCAAGTGTTTTTCAAGCATTTTCTCTTTAAATCTTCACAGCAGCCGTCTTTTAGAGAAGTCAAGGTACCTAAATTCACACTTCAAAAGCAGTTTCCCAAGAGTAATCTATAAAATGATAAACTGCATATAGTATAAATAAAATATTATTAAAGAAAAAAAGCAGTTTCAAGCTTAGTTCTATCTGGTTGCAAAGCCCACGCTCCTGAGCACTGAACCTGTGGGGGTCGCAGAGCTAAGGGAGAGGTAGTGCTGGGGGCTGCGGTCAGAGCTGGGGGCAAGGCTGGATTAGAAAGAGGTAACACCAGGATAGGCCAGAGGAGAAAGTGCATGCGTGCACTGTGTGGAAAGAGGGTTGTAGCCAGATGACAGAGGGGAAAGGGATGGAGAACAGGGCAAGGCTGCAGCTTAGAGACACTCTGGGGTCAGGGGTCAGTGGCAGCATCAACATGCCCACCCCCCTTCCTTGCCAAACACAAAGTCCTACGAAACAGCTGGAAAGGGGTGAGAGAGAGAGGCATGAGGAAGGAGTCTGACCTTTCCTTAGCTCTTCTTGGCCCCAGGGGAGTATCCCTGGTGCCCCACCAGCTGACCCACCAGGTGGCCCTGCCACAACCATTTATTTTATTTTATTGGGTTGAGGACTGAACCCAAGGGCATTTTACCTAAGAGCTACACTCCCAGCCCTTTTTATTTTAAAATGGGTCTTCCTAGGTAACTGAGAGTCTTGCTAAATTGCTGAGGCTGGTCTCCAACCTGTGATCTTCTTGTCTCGGCCTCCCAAGTACAAGGATTTCAAGTGTGGAGCACCACAAACTTTTTGAGTGCTCCGCCCAAGGGGTATCTTCTGACTTAAGGTTATTTAACAGAGCCTTGATGATTCCTCAGGAACCTTCCACTTTATTGTTGACGGTTGGTATTGGCAGATGGTCAACAGTATCTGTAAGGAATGTTAGGATAAAGAGAAGCCCAGAAGGCACCACGTTGTTCCAACTGCTCACACTGCTTGCTTGGTTCACTCCTGTGCCCCCATCCCAGCTCCTGATACACAGCAAGTGCACAGTAAGGGTCACCCAAACTAAGTGAAGATCTCAATTCTGCTGCTCAGTGGCTTCTTGCCATCTGCCCTAATCCTGACAGAGAACAAAGAAGGATCCAGTACAATTCTTCAAATAGGTCACAGCATGTTAGAGTTGGGGGGAACTGGACATAGTTGTGTACGTTTCTGCCATCTCCTCCCTGTCATCTGGTCCCCTTATCAAGCACCTTCTTGCTTCACCTCAGGTGCTCTTCTAAGAATACTCAAGTTGGTTAATGTTCCCATTAAAGCTGGAGAACCCAGATCTTGACAGGAGCTTCTGGTCTAGGTGCAATTTCCATTTCCTTGTGTTTCCTCAAGATTCTACCCTGATTCACCCTGGAGAGGGGGCAAGAAGTCTGATGCCACTTGGGTTTTTGCTCCTGTGACAAAAAGCCTATCTGCAAGAATTGCAATGCAAATCTTTGGGGGGAATAATTGGTAACAGAGGTCCACTGTTAAGTCAAAAGATGTTTGCCCCCCATTATCTCCAGTGCCCCCAAAATACCTGCAAGAATTGGAATGTAAATCTTAGGGGAGTAGATGGTTACTGAGCTATCAAGCACTGTAAGGTCCCCTCTCCCCCATCATCCTATAGTTCTCCCTCCAGTGCTGGCTGAAACAATGTGGCCCCTACGCTAGAAGTCCTTTTTCCTTTACTGCTCCAGGTGGCTTGATGGCTGGCAGACACCTCCTCCTTGGCTTCTAGTTGGGTCTTCCCATGTGACTGGGGCCTCCTGCAGGCCCAGGAGCTCCAGGAAAGCAGTGCCCGCTGCTCTAGGAAAAGCTGAGAAAAGTTGAGTGAAGAGGTCCTCCAAGGAGGCTCTGAATTGACTCTGAGGGGCAAGCAGCTCTTGAGGCAGCTGAGGTACCTGAGCTGAAAGGAAAGTGAAGGTGTCTTGAAACAGGTATGGGACAACCACAAAGTGGGCTAAGTAAAGTCCCCCCCTTGACCGGGCTCCCCAGCCCTTCAGTCAGAAAGAACCTCGGTATGATCTTGGGACATGCTCAAAAACCCCTTGTAGTGGTGGCCGGATGGCTTCAGAAGCAGGTCTCCTGATTCCTGAGTTTTTTCTTCCTCACTTTGCTACCTCCCAGGCATGGGTCTCACAGGAGTATTCTTGGCTTGTGGAATCTTGGAAGTCTCTCTTTGGGACAACACCTGCTTGCCGGGCAGGCCCGGGCTTTTCAGGTTCTGATGGGTGACCATGTTAATCCCCTAATACCAACTGTCTCCCGTCCTTCCCTATGCATCCCTTCCTGGGAGAGATCTCTTAGGTTCTTCAGTGGCCGCGAGGGGTCCTGGGGGAGAGGGGTGGCAGCTTGGGGCCGGGCCCAGGGGCAGGTCTTCCAGGGACAGTGGGCTCTGCCTTGGCATCTGGGCATGCTGGGCGTTTTCTCTGAAAAAGGCAGTGTCGGGGGAGTAGGGGATGGAATCTGGAGACTTCTCAGGCCTTAAGAATTTCTGCCCTCCCCCTCAGTCTGACTCTCGCTCTGTCCGCTCTGTCCGCTCTGTCCGTCTGGGTCACGACAGTGCCTACTGGCAAGGCAGCGGGGAAGGGAAGAAGAGGCGGGTTTGTTGGGTAAGCGTGGCTGGCCAGGCTCTGGACACAAGAGCCCTGCGTGCCCCTCCTCCGCGGGCTGTCTCCACTAGCTTCTCACCCCCTCGTAGCCCGCCTGTCCGTCTGGGCTGGTCGGGCGCCACCATTACCGTCCCCAACCCGCCTCGCCGGCCGGGCCAAAAGACAGCGTGACCCACGGAGCTGCCACCAGCCCACGGTTTGCCAGAGGCAAGGCGTATAAAGACGGCCCGTGAGGGAGGCGGCTGAGCCCTGCCCTGCCCGGCCTGACGCGCGCAGACATGGCCACAAGCGCGAAGCAAGGCCACCGGGGCGCGGGCTGGGGACTGCGCGGCGCCCTGGCGGCGGTGGCCCTGCTCTCGGTGCTCAACGCCGCAGGCACCGTGTTTGCGCTGTGCCAGTGGCGCGGGCTGAGCGCGGCGCTGCGGGCGCTGGAGGCGCGGTACGGCCTGGAGCAGAGCGAGGACAGCGCCCTGCGCGCCTTCCTGGCGGAGCTGAGCCGAGCACCGCGCCGGGCGCCCGAGCCACCCCCGGACCCCGCCAGCGCCGCGCGCAACAAGCGCAGCCACCGCGGGGAGCCGGCGCCGCACGTCCGCGCAGAGAGCCAGGACATGCTGATGATGATGACCTACTCCATGGTGCCGGTAGGCGGGGGGCCGGCTCCCCGAGGCGCCAACGCGGGGCTGGACC